>JALPCD010000362.1:0-14070 GCA_026538415.1 Cryptococcus sp. GC_Crypt_1
ATGGGTATGGGCATGGGGTACCCCTATGGGATGATGGCTAGCAACCCGTACATGTACTCGGGCATGGTGAGTCCACGACAGTGGACTGACTCGGACTCAAATGACGGGGCTGATGCATAGTATGGCCTCGGTTTCTAACTTGGGCATCCTTCTCGAACCCTCTGGACTCCGGGCGTTGGGCGAGATGCGCGTCGGTCCAAGGCATGAAGGCGGGAGGGGTGACTATTTGCGTGTAACACTATTGAGGCGTTACATCGTATCATGTACAACACTAGAGATACGAAGACTCGAATGTCATTTCTGTGCGTACATCCGTCATCAAGTCGTTTCTACGATGAGGTACCTCGAGGCGAAGATCACTCGGATGGTTGAGATGGGCGAGTAATCTGCCGTTGACTCTTCGTCCTTCTCTCTGGTTGCTCTCTCCTGGTCTGATGTGTCTCTCTCGGCAGTTCTCCTGATCTCGTTGACAAGGTAGGGCGACCATATCCCGATCTCCCACTTCTTCTGCGTCCCTTCCTGTATCTTCCCCACGACGACTTTCGGGTCGATCCCCAACCGAGGGCATTCATGTGGAACCGGCTGAAGGTTGACCAGTACCGTTTCGCCCAGCGTCGCGACCGTAGACCGAGCTGTAGTCGAAGAAAAGGGATCTTCCTCGGTCTTGTCGTCCTTCGTACCCAGCTCGGCAGCTTTCTCAGTAAAGACCTCGCAGCGCAAGAGTATGCCATGATGCGTCCTCGTACTGCCAAGCTCGACAAGTCGCACAACGAGAGGAGCCGAGGTGATATACTGCTTGGGCGTGATCGCTGCGCGCTGAGGATCTGTCACGCTCTTTGATGGGTCCGGCTTGGGTTGTCGAACAGGAGGATGGAGCGTACGTTGTAGCGAGGTGTAGAACAGGAGTAAAGACGAATTGGTCGAGGATAACAAATTTGCCAGCTGTAGACTCGGTGGAAGCGGCCTATTGATCAGACACAGTAATACAGTCAGCTTACCCTTTCCCAGTCCACTTGAAGCCCTTTGCCTTTCTCGGCGAGACACCGATCCCTTCGTCTTCCCTCTTGATCCGCTCTCTCGGGACATCTTCTATCTTCCCAGGCGTGAGTTGCCCCAACGGAACTCGGCTTGACCCTTCGAACTTGTCGTCCAGAGCCGGTAGAGCTGATAATCGGAATGGCGAGGGGTGGTCTGTGATGGCGCTCAGGCGTTTGTTGGTCCGAGGAAGCGCGGGAGAGGGTGGACCGAAAGGGGATGGAAGGGCATTGAGCGAATGGACAGGTCGAGAGGGAGTAGAGATACTTGGTCCTGCTCGGATATTTCCTGTGGATGGCTTCGGACGAGATGTCGAAGAGGAAGAGGAGGATGAAGGAGTGGGAGGTAGAGAAGGTCGAAGAGGTGTTCGGGTTGGCTCATTCGGGCGGGGTCGTTTGGGCGTTGAACCGGGAAGAGAGAAGGAGAATGCTCCTGCTGAGATGGGTGTCGGAGGCGGTCGCTTTGATATCGATGGATGAGGAGGCGGCGGAGGTAGACCTGATGTTGGCGGCATGACGAAGGAGCAAGGGGGATGTCACCTCGACAAGCTCGTAGCTTGAAAGATGAGGTCAAGGAGGAAAATCCAGTTGTCAACATGAGATCGACCAGAGTGGAGGCGGGTACTCGTAGTGGCAATGGGATGTCCATCGTGGGAAACTTCGACTTCTACAGCATGCAGATAGAGCTCCCTACAACCTTACTCTGACAGAGGTTCATCTTTGACATTTCTTGAGGAAGATCATCATCATGGCGGAACGACAAGCAGCATCCGTGCAAGCAAAGATACAAACTCAATCGCTAGCATTCCAGAAGATTGAGAATGGTGCGTACCTTTTCCCATCCTTGTCGCCGTCCCTTTCCGCTCTCTTTCGGTCATCCCCTTCCTGCGTCGGTAGTGTTATGTACATGGGCTGAATCAGATAGAAATGGCAGGTATCATTGAGGCTAGACAGAGGCTAGACTCTCAACAGTCGGAGAACGAGCTCGTCCTCAAGGTGAGTATCTTCATTTCGGCTGCACAGGGAAGGAGTGTTAGCTGATGGGGATCAGGAGTTTGGGTTGTTGGAGTCGCACAATACAGTATACAAGCTCATTGGGCCTTCCCTCGTGCCGCAAGATGCCAACGAGGCCAAGGCAAACGTGGAGAAGCGTCTGGAATTTATCAAGAACGAGATGTAAGTCTAAGCTTTCTCCCATCGTGCACTGCCATATGCCAGACTACGAGGATATCGCTAACGAGCAGAAAACGAGTAGAAGGTCAACTGAAAGAAGTCGAGGACAAGGCGTCGAAGAAGAAAAACGAGGCGAGTCTCTCTGCGATGAACGAACGAAAGGGTAGCAAAGCTGACGAGATAGATCATCACTCTGCAGCAGGAATTCGAGCAGCTAGCAGGCCCGAGCGGACCCAAGGCTGTCAAGGCATAGTGCATGGCGGTCCTCAACAATCCTCTCTTCATCGCCTTCGACGCATCTATCACGACAGACAATTATACCCATGCATATTGTATACACCTCTTGATACACAAGTACAACTCGACATTGCCAGCTCAACCACTGGTACAAGCACTCTTTTCTCGATGTTCCGCTCAACTGATCGGCGTACCCTCCTCGGAAGTGGGTGAAGCAAAGATGGTCTCTTCCGGCTCGTCCACAGTCGGCGCTGCATCCGTATGAATCGGCTTGAGCTTGTCAAACGGATTCTGAGACGAGTCCTGTCGTTCCGTATCGCCTGGACTGACCTCGCCCGACTCTATTGATCTTGGGCTCTGAGTCTCGGTCACGGAAAAGTCTTTCCATTTATCCTCAAGGTCGGTCGTACTGGTTGCAGACGTGCCTGCAGGTTGCGAGGCGTAAGAATCCATCGAGCCAGAGTAAAGGGACGGATCGGTCGATGTGCCAGGGGACGAGTGTGGAAGGGCAAGAGGGGAAGTCATCGGCGTGTTGGAAGCGGAAGAATTGGCAGACTTGCGTCTCTCCAAACCCAGCTTGAGTCTGACTGTCAGCATGGCGGTATTGCAGTGAGGCAGAGCTTCGAGTAGCTCACTTTCTGACAGCCTTGACAATTGTACTATAAATATCAGCATTTGGGTCGTTTTCACAGGTAATGGCGTTGACTCACAAGACCGTCTTGAACGACCCAATGGCTTTGCGTATCTCATCCGCTGTAGGCTCATCGACCTGTTTACCCACGTAGTACAGGTTGTCTTCCTTGGTGATCATCGGGTTGTGGCCCTGCTCTGTCGTCCATGGGTGTTCCTGCTCGTCAATCCACATTTTCACACGGCTTGCAGTCTCGACTGACCCGTATGATGGGCACAGTTGACCGCTCCGAAGGGTCTTTTTGGAACATCCCCTTCAACAAGTCTTTCAAGTCTGAATCCCACTCATCTCGAATGACCGGTCTAGTCATCAGCGTGGGACCATAGATTTAGAACCAGTAGCCACCCACTCCTTCGTCTTTACCACCTCGAAGAGCTCGATGGGGTTTTGAATATCAAACGGTAGTCGCCCGGTCAACATGCAGTACAATGTCACACCTGCTCATCAGCCAATGCCCATCTTGAAGAACGCTAGGCCTCACCCAAAGCCCATATATCAACAGCAGTACCGTGAATCTCCTCTGATGCTGCAAATTCAGCCTTGAAACGTTTGACCATTCAATCCCCCGCTCGACTCACACGCAAAACACTCTGGACTGAGGAACGCTGGGCTGCCGCCTGCCTTTTTGATCCTGTCATCCCCTTTCACATCGAACATTTCGGAGACCCCAAAGTCGCACAGCTTGACAGTCGCCTTGTCCTTTGACACCAACACATTGTCCGGTTTGATCTGATCATCAGTTGACTAGCCCGACTGGCGGGTTCGAGGTAAATTGACTTACATCTCGGTGAACGACCTGGTTCTCGTGTAAATACTCTAAACCGAGACACAGCTGGCGGAAGTATTCCCTCGTTTGTTCAATGTCGAAAGGCGCTTGAGCAGTCTCGGCTGCTTTTCCCATGGCGACTTCCATCAAGACTCCTCCTGGCATGTATTCCAACACCATGAACAAAGCATCGGCGGTAGGAACGGATATTGCTTCGTACAGCAATACGACCTGTCACGTCAATATTCCTGTTCACACCCACGACCTGTTGCCAAGACTGACGTTTGGATGACTGTACGTCAGCTCAGACGTATGCCAATGGGTAAAGAGTCCTACTCACTCGAGTTTCTTCATGATAGCAATCTCCCGCCGTATCAAGCCCAGCTGATCCTCTTCGCCGTCCTTGTCTTCCTCTTGGTGGTCCCATGGACCGGTGTGAACATCTTCGCTTCCTGCCCGCGAGGACGATCCTCCCCGACCGGGCATGGGTCGCCTGCCTCGAAGCGACTGCCTGTTCTTCGCACGCGATGCTTGATACTTTAGTCTCGAAGTGGAGAACTCCTTCACCGCCTGCAGATCAGCTATATATTATTCATTCGACAGCACACCCGAGATGGGAGTGCGGGGGGTACGGTGCAACTCACATATTCTTTTCCCGTCGATACGTCTATCGCCAGCTCGACTTTGGCATACGCTCCAGTTCCCAGACTCTGCCCTAGCCTATAGTTGTTGATCATCCTACTCCCATCTTCCGCATTCTTCTGTTCCCCATTCAACGTCTCTCTCACACGATGTGTCGAGCTCGTCCGTCTGTGATGATTCGGTTTCGGTCGATAATGAGGCGAAGAAGGTGACGGTGCTCTAGGAGGCAGACCAAAGCGTCCGTCGTCCGAGCTCAAAGCAGGCGACGCCGCTTGACCGGGAGAGTGCGGTGTGAGAAGTGATGGTTCGCGGGTAGGGGAGAAGGACATCTGGGTAGCGGCTATAGGTAGGCGAGAGCTGGAGTTTTGAGAGGTGCCCCGGTCTGTCGAGTGATGAGAAGCGTATGATTCTGCCCGAGCCGAAGGAATAGGTCGACCGCGAGAACGAGATCCAGTACGCGCAAGGGGTAAATTGTGAGGAGCGGGAGATAAGCCGTTTGAAGTCTCTTCATCGTCGGATTCTGGCGAGTCGTAGGCTGTGAAAGAGGCTTCTCCGTCTGGCGGAGGAGAAGATGGAGAGGTAGAAGAGGAGGGAGTGGAGGAAGCGGGTCGAGGAGGAGTAGTGAATTGTGCCGAAGGGTGTGTCGAGTCGACCGGAGAGGGAGGGGAGATGATGGTCTCTGGAGGTTGAAGGAGGGTAGGTCGAGACTTGCCGCTTGGCGGGGGTACCGAAGCCGTCGAGTTGGACGAGTCGGACATGCTCGCTTGAGCACGACAGGCAGACTGAGAGGAGACAAGATACGAGGTGCGGTAAAGGCGGAAGTATGGACAAGGACAATGATGGTACTGTAATGGTCAAAGGGAGCGCGGTTATTATGGGAAAAGGCGAATCCCAGAGGGTCGGTTGCGTAAAAATGCCGATCCTAATCCCGGCATGGACGTTCACCATCTTCTTGGTGTTCTTGGTGTTCTACACACTCTTCCTCACCCGGACGGACTTCTGCGACGGCATGCACAACCCAGATTACGACGGCCATACGGGTGGACGCTATCAGCGGAAAGTTGTCAGTCGAAACTGTGATCGAAGCAGATGATCACACGTCACATCGCCTTGGACTCGACTGGAACACCACGACTACGCCCCTACGTCCCTTAATAAACGCCTGTTGTCCGACCGCCATAACTACTCGACTGGTCCCAGAAATCCCTGCCTCCTCCCAAGCTCCTTGCGCTCGACGAGTCGAGAGGAGATTGACTATGCCATGCGCTGCTTGCTGCAGTGGTGGAAAAGGGGTAGCCGCTCGTTGGCTGGATTTGACTCTAACGTCGTCGGAGTTCCGTATATTTGGCTCGCAACGCCAGGCCGGGCTGGAGGTAAGGACAGGTGGTCGCCAACAAGACTCCAGCTGGGTGTGTCGAGGATGGACGTTCTGGGCGCGGATTGTGTGGCTTGGGTATCTCCCAACGACGGAGGGGGCACCGTCGAGGCGATTGAGGGCGACGTGAAAGTCGCGCGAGACTGAGGACGCTCAGTCGACCGGACAAACATCTTGTACTCCTTACCGTTCGAATCGGTACCAGTCGAAGATGTCGTTTGACCCGGTATAAACCCACACTCGAGCCTCACCCGACTGCTCCTCTCTTCCATCGATGTGCCCGTCTGTCTTCGTTTCTTCCCTTTCGCAATTTCGGCAAACGACTCGTCGCTAGCAATGTGCGATTGGGCAGATCTCCCTCTCTCACCTCTCTCGCCTTTCTTGCTCGACACACCTGCACTGGATGGCGAGATTGACGTGTCCAGATCGGTCTTCTTCGAGGGCGAGCTGGACAGGGAACTCGACCTCGACTTTGGTATGGATCGACGAGACTTGCTCTTGGTGGAACCCTCAGACCCAGCAGAAGACTTTGCAGTAGTGTCAGAGGAAGTCGAAGCCGATGCAGATTTGCGGGCTGCGCGAATGGCATCCGCCGTAAAGCGCTTTCTGATCTTCTCAAGATGTTCAGGTTTGCTCAAGTCGATGTTCTGCTCGGCTAGACTGGTCTTCACTTTGTCACTGGTCAATCTGGACTCGACGGATTTTGTGATGGATGCCATGTCGATGCCCGACATGTCTGATGAAGAGGGAGGTGGGGCAGACGAAGGCATGTTGTGGAATCGGTTATGTTGGGTGTTTGTCGAGGTGGAATATGACTAGGAAGGGTCAAATGACTACAAGTGGGTCGCACCAGCGAGTAGGATAGTCATGAAGGAGGTTGGGACGGGGAAAGCTGAAGAAGGGGGTGGAAACAGCTTGGTGTAGTTGTCTAGAAAGGATGTCCCAGCGGTCTATCCCGACAATGAAGGCGCACTATCCCGTGGCCCCATGGTCGCGTGTGGTCAGCTGGGGGCAGCACATGTACCAATAAGGTACGATGCGGAATAGCAGCCATGTATGCAAGTCCATGTACTCCGACAAGCATAGAGACGTATGCAGAGATGTTCGGCCGAACCTATCCCACATGCCAGAGGGACCCATGGTCCATGGTGCCACACTCGTACTTTCCCACCGCTCGTCCAGCTTATCTGATTAAGACGAGAGGATGAAATTTCAGGGTTCATCTCATCACAACTAGTCATACTCTACACCTCGAGCTACCTCACCACACTACGCCCCTCTGGATCAGTGTACACAGTTTTTACAGAAGCTCGACCAGGTCATCCCTCACCGTCGACTTCCCCGCGTGGCACATCTTTGTCTGCTTGTAACTGGCCAATCCTCGCCAACCGGGATGTCCAACCAAGGTGTCAAGCGCGCCTCGGTCGGAGACCTCCCGGGACCCAGTCGGCTAGACAGGAAGCCCAGTGTGGACAGCTCTCATCCGGATGAGCCCGGAGCAAAGAAGAAGAGGATCAGTCTAAGCTGTGCGCAATGTACGTCGATGTTGCTTCGAGTCGAAAGCGAATGTGGTAGGAATGTGGGCTGATGTTTGCAGGCGCTAAGAGGAAACAGAAGGTATGTCTTGACCACCTGCCGTGACATCGTCACGATCCTCATTCACTCTACAATACTGCTGGTTGTGTTGAAGGACAATGCTGACTGCCTAGTGCAACCGCGAATTTCCATGTCAACATTGTAAGCCTTCCCAAACTTCGCTACAGTTCGAATATTAACGGTTCCCCAGGTCTCGCTCGCAAAGTCCCAGAGCTATGTGTGAGCCCCTCAACGATCACAAAGTGTGTGTCTGACCTGCTAGGTACCTTACAACCCTCAGTCGAATCGGGATAGCGGAATCGGCCCCGATCCACAAACGGCATCCAGGTTGGAGAAGATAGAAGACGTCTTGTCGGTCGTGCTGCGGCATCATGGTGGACTGTGGGGCTACAAAGATGTCAAAGAGTACATGTCCAGTGAGTTGAGCTCACTCCGTCATCATCCGACAAGGATAGAATCCAGAAAGGCTAACTGCCAGACGGTCCATTCACCAGGTTGTTCCCCCCCGCCCCTTCAGCTCCTTCTTCACCACATCGCCGCAGTATGGTCTTATCGTCCAACGACCATTTTTCCATTCCCTACTTGTCGCATAGCCGTACCGTACCCTCGACTCCGATGCAGATGGAGGAGCAGAATGAGCAGGGAGATGGAAATAGCGCGACGGAAGATGAGGGTCTAGGTCGAGGAGCGAGCAAGAGCTGGCTGGGTGACCTGGAAGGGTGAGCAACTCCTTGCAGGTACACGAGCTACTGCTGACGAAGTTTAGCGGTGTTCCAGAATCAGTTCGTCGCACATTCAATGTCCAGCGGAATGAGCTGATGAGATAGATGAATGTGTCGGATAAAGTCAGTATGAAACTCGATACGCATGGAACACCAGCAGAGAATCTACAAAGGTTGATCACCGATTGCGGTGTCTCACCTCACAAGGCATGTCGAGCACTCTGACCGGCCTGGCTGAACATGATGCTGATCGAAACAGGTCGCCGAGCTGGTGCAGGAGCTACCGCCAAAACCCTTTGCCGACAGGGTGATCGATTGGTTCTTCTCTGGACTCAATTATGTCCGCTATCCGATCGACGAGCGACTCTTCCGTATATGTGAGCCTCAAGCCAGATCTGACAGAGTGTAAGCTCACAGAATAGCATACGAAGATCTATATAACAAGCATACCAGTGTCGACCCTTCCAACGTTCGAGCCCTACCTCTTGTCTTCATCGTGCTAGCAATGGCGGTACGGCTTGCGCCGGAAGAATGGGCAGGGGACGACCAGACACGGAAGCTTTCGAGCTTGCGGATGTACTGGTCTTGTAAGTCTCTTTCCCCACATGTGAGAGCTCGCAGCTGACCAGGACAGCTCGGCGGAGTATTCTCATCGCAACGGCAGTTCAGTCGGAATCGATAGAGCTGGTCGTCTCTCGTCTCTTGGTGAGTGGCGCTCTTTCGCTTTTGCCTCGAGCTGATGAAAAGTCTGCCATGTATCTCGTCTTGATACACGATCGACGTCTGACTGAATGTTGGTCTCAGCTTGGCGCTTCTCTCCGAACAGCTCAAGCCATCGGTCTCCATCGAGATGGCTCAAAACTTGGTCTCGAGTGAGTGGTCATCCGGCCGTTGATGTATTAGCTGACTGTGATAGTCCATTCCAGACCGAATACCGACGACGATTATGGAGCTACCTGTATCATGCCGATAAATTGTATAGTCTGGTTCTAGGCCGGCCACCAAGCATATCGGACAGCTACGCCGACGCCCAGTAAGCCAAAACTCCTCTTTGTCGCCTCTTTCCATGGTTGACAAGTAGACTACCTTCCAACCTGGAATTATCGGAGTTCAGCCCTTCTATGGATCCAAACGCGAGTGAGTCGAGTTTGTCGCCGCAACGAAGTAGTGCTGACAGCGCAAGGCATACCCCAACCTCGACCACTGAGCGAGCCGACAACGGCAACTTTCCTCATTCTCCGCTCCCAGCTAGCCAAGATTGTCGGAAGGATAGTGCATCATTTCCAGAAGCTCGACGAGCCGGCACAGTATTCAGATGTAGAGAGGCTGCAGAGGGATCTGGAGGTTTTCGTGGAGCATCTTCCACCACATTTCAGAATGTACCAGCCCGACAAGACGCAAGACCAGAGTGAGTTATTTACCCAAGCCCGCGGACAGAGCTGACATACAGCGCTATTTTGGCTACCAGTACATCGGTTCATGCTGTTGACCGAGATTCTAGTGACAACCATCATCCTTCACGTGAGCTTTGCCTTCCCTCCCGATCTTATGTCCTATCTGACGCCCAGCGACCTTGGCTATTGCGGAAGCTGTCCTCGAATCGATATGCCGCCTCGAGGACGGCCTGCTTCGAAGCCGCCAAACTCGATTTCCAGATCCGCCAAGAATTCCAACGAGAAGTACCCGATTTCCGCCTGTTTGCGATCACTGGCCAATACAAAATGTTCAACAGCGCTATGATAGCAGGAATATCGGCCATTGTGGATCCTCGTGGACCCGACTCGGAACAGATGAGGATGATCTTGAGTGCCTTTTTGGAGGAAAACCCTTGGCACGAGGTCGCAAGCAAGGACGAGACGACCAAGAAAGAGGTCCAGATTGTGAGTTTTGAACCGGTCCAAATCGTCGCGACAGCTGACAATATTAGATACATACCCTGTCGAGAAGAGCCGCTCAGATATACGAAGACTCGCTCCGGCCAAACGACAACAAGAAGGAAAAGGACTCGGCATCGCTCTTGCTCGCTTTGCGGCAATCGGGCGATGGGCCAATGTCGAATCAAGGTGGATTCATGCAAGGTCAGGCGGGTGCAGGGATGATGGGAATGAACAAGGGCTGGATGAGCCTGTCGAACCCCATGGGCAATGTTCTGCCGATGAATGTAGGTGGAGGGGTACATGAGTCCCCTGCCAGCTCTGTCGGGCAGGAAGACGATCACTCTCAAAGGCTGTGAGTCGACACTTCCTCGTCAATTCTTATAGAAGTTGGAGACTGATGTACCAGGTTGGATCATTGGCTCAACGCCAATACTTCCTTGGCTGTCGGTGGATCAATGAACGGCACGAATGCGCCTATCGACCCAGCTGGAAGCTATCTTCCCTTTCCGACGGTCCCTCAACCTCCCTCGATCAGCACACCTCAATTTGCGGGCGTCTTTCCCTCTGCGACACCGGGAATGACAATAAACCCAACCTCAACTCCTGGTCCGTGGGGCGAGGATATGGCTGGAGGTCTACCTCTCCAGCCAAACGTGGCGGACTTTGCAGGACAAGCAATGTTCCCGCCCATGGGAGGTCTGGTGGGCAATGGGGGAGGACTGGGAGGTGGTATAGCAGGCGTTGGAGGTGGTATGGACGGGATGACCCTTGGTATAGGGTCTTTGGGGCAGGTAGGGGGTGGAGAAGGGGAGAACAGCGACGAGTATTGGAATGCTCTGATCGACGGTGAGTGATTGTTTCTGCTGGATAATGCTCTGCGAGGTAGCTTGCGCTGACATCCAGGCATACTAGGGACGACAGGGAATGGGGCTTAACCATACGGGGAGACTTGAGCTGGGATGGGGATTCACAAAAGAGGGAATAGCGGATACACACAAGTATAATCAATAGCTGCCTTGCTGCGGAATAGACGCAACGAGACAGGCGGTAGCAGTATTTATTCTTGCTGTGCATGTATGGTCGTTGCTTTCGTTGAGTAATTTCGTCAAGTCACGTAATATAAATTCCTACTCCGCTTGATCACCTATCTCCCGACTTGATCACCCACCGTCGGACCGACTCGAACACCTGTTCGACATTCACCTTTTTCTCTATATTCAGTAGCTCGTACTGATGTCCCATGTGTGCTGCCATGTGCTGGAAATGCCAATTCCCCTTGACCGTCTCGACCTGCAACTCGACCACTGTCCCCTCTCCCGGCGGAAGGAATAACGACAAGCCCAGCGCGCCCCCATGCGAGGAAATCAGTACCGTCGTATGCCCCACATAGTGTATCTGCGTCTCGAGCGCGTGAACCGTCGGATCGAGATGCGCAAACCGGACTGGCACCTTGTTGTCGGGATACACTTGTGCGCTCGTCATACTCCACGACTCGGGAAATTCTTGCCCATCCTCGAAAACGCAGCCTCCACCAGGCATGGCGTCGTCCGACGAGCAGAATGTCGCAAGACCAGTCCGGAGTCGGTGAATGAGCTCTTTTTCGTTTTCGATATGCCGGACATCTCGCCAGTTGGACCAATCACTATGGCTCTGCGCATACTTATCGAGCTTGGCCCGACTTAGCCAGAGGACGTTGATCGGTTTGCGAGCACCGGCGGCCGGAGCAGGGAGGAAGGATCGAGGGAGGAGACCGAATAGGTGTCGATAGTAGTGCGATGCGGCCCAGGTTATCGTTGAGGCGCAAGAGTAGCTGACAGTCAGCTAGACAACTGCGACAAATGGACGTACGGCTGGCCAACGCCTGTGGCGGAGAGTAGGGATGCTCCAGCTCCCACACTATGTATCGTATTGGTCACTGCCGAAACATCAGCGAGGTCCGAACCGAATGTCATGATGGGTCAGCACAGACTCACAACATACATCCTCGCCCCATGGATCCAGAGCCAGTCGTCGAGGTGCCCAAGCGCCGATCCTGTCCCATAGCGGAGTAAAGTGGTTTGCGTCCATCCCAAAACCTTCCGAGAACACCAGCTGGACTCGAGAGCTGATCAGGTCGGGAGCGGCTCGAGCAACCATGAACACGGTAACGAGGGTCGTCACCAGATCCTCAGCTACATGGAATCTGCACCCATCAGCCTCACGTCAGTTCCATGTTACACAGCGCTGTTCACGTACGGGTTCCACTGGTCTTGTCGACCAATGACAATCACCGTCCTATCCAGCACCTCTTTGCACACCCCTAGATCCTCCTCCACACTCGCCATATCCGACCCCAAGAACCTTTCCCTTCCCATCTCATCCTTGAGCTTCTCCCCGTCGTCTGTAATCTCGCAGCCCTTTGCAATAAACTTTCTCTCATCCCCTTGAACCGCACGTATGTTGACCGAAAGACAGGGTGCTGCGGGATAAGGCCACCATTTTGAGAAGCCATCTCGATGTACTGGGAAACACCATATCCTCGTCCCATCCTCCTTGGCCTGCCCATCGCCGTCCTCTACATCTCCATCTGCGACGACCGTACGGTTGGTCAAAGATAGCTGTATATCGGTAGCAGGAACTCCAGAAGGCAGACAATACGCCATGGTCGACCGATCATACGCTTCCACCAACCCACTCCCCATCTGCCCATTGCACGTATCCAGACCCTTGTCCCGAACTTCCTTCTCCGCCAAGTCCCAAAACGCAACCATCGACTTGATAGGCCTTGCATCCCGGAAAAACGTCCCAGGCTGTCCAGCAGCCGGATCGAGCTGCTCCATCATGGCTTCTGCCGCTGCTGACGATACCGCTGCATACTCGGCCTGGAGTCGCGTATCGACGATAGGTCGGAAATGCGTAGCGTAGGAGGAAGAAGGGAACGCCCCGAGGAGGACATAATGGAGGATGAGGAGGGATACGATGGGGCCGATAGTCCATTTGGCCCATTTTAGCCGTACGCCTTGTCGACTCGATTTGAGAGGGTATGGCGGACCAAGGTCATCGTGAGGGGTAGACGAGCGGAGAGGAGGGTAGGATGATGATGCTGCATCGTCGTCTGATGTCGGAACCGGTCGGTAGCTCATCAAGGTCAAGCGGTCTGAATCGGCATTCAAAGGGTGACAGTCGAACGCCGAATTGTCAACAAAACGAGATGGAAGATTACGACGAACTGGCTTGCGGCCCGCAGTCGACTTTTGAACGCTGTACCGTCACGGCGTGTGCAAGAAGCACCTCTAAGAAAGTCTTTATTGGCAAGCTGAGACTGCTCAGATGATGCATTGAAAGCGGTGGGTGCTTGTCATATCGTTATACTTTCGTCGTCGTCGACCACTATCTTACTTGAATATACCCTTCTTCTTGTTCCTCAACCTCAACTTCCTCTCAGCGGCCCGAGCTCTCCTCTGCATCTCCTCCAACACCTGCTTGTCTTGCCTCACTCCGACCGAAGAGACATCCACAAACCTCCAAGAGGTAGTCTCCGATCGTCCCCCGACAATCTTTTCCGGCAAACCCGGTCGAGCAGCCTTTGCCGATGCCTTTTTGGCCTTTCGAGCAGCCGCCTCGTCTTCCGGCGTGAAAAAGAACTCGTCCGACACACCCGCCGCTCGAGACTCCAACACGTCGTCCTCTGCTCTCCACTCGAACACGCTCCTCTCGAGTCCGCCTTGCGCCTTGGATCGATCTCCAAACGCTCCACCGGCTCCTATTCCTGCATCGTACCGCTTCTCCTCGTCCAGCTCCGCAGAGGCTCCCTCGCTTATCCTCCGAGCTTCGCCAGATTCGGATCGACCCCAGCGGGATTGCATGAGATCTTGTGCGCCGAGCAAGGGCTCCATCCCTTCTTGATAGGCGATTTGCAGTGGGATTTCCTGTTACATTAGCAACAGTTTCAATACGGGTAGAAAGAGGAAGGAGGAG
>JALPCD010000363.1:0-14037 GCA_026538415.1 Cryptococcus sp. GC_Crypt_1
CCGTTTTGTTGTTACTATTGCTATTGCTATTGTTGTTGTTGTTGTTGCTATTATACGGGTTCATCGTGTCGATCCAGAGCGGTGCTCGAGGTCGTTACGTTGGCGTTGGTAGAGCGTGTACGATGTCTGGCGATGTGATGCGTGTGATGCGGGGTGTCTAGCAATACAGGATTGTGGGATGTACCAGATCGAAAGTCTTATAGCCCGGCATCGAGACGGAGACGAGAGGCGGATTCGCGAGAGAAGAGAAGAGAGCAGAGGAGATCGTTGATATGAAGGGGACAGCTCGGTCGAGAGAAAACGAAGTTGAGAGAGAAAGTCGAATTTGGACAGACAGGTCGCCGTAACAACCTCGAGTGACCTGTGAGTCAGCGATGATCCCTCGTGCAACCAACCTATGCAGACTTGACTTGACTTACCGGATGACGATCTCCGACGTTTTGATTCCTGCTTTTCCTGAGCCGCCGACTCTCCTTCCGGTAACTGTCTTGTGATTCAAGACGGGGCCGTCGATGGGACAGTCCAGCAACGGTCGAGAATTGAAGCGCAGCGAGTTTTCGTGGGTGGAGTTTCGGATGATGCAAGGAGGACCAACGTCGCAAGCTCGGCAGACAGCTGACACGCTGGGCTATTCCTTCCTTTCCACCAGTCGAGCGATCAACGGGAGGGTCGGCCAAGAGAGAGTTGGGATAAGCTTGAACAGAAGAAGCAAGTGTGCCCAAATTGGGAATACGAGGGGGCCAAGTGGTCGAGGAATCAAGATGCGTGGGAATCGACGACTAACTTATGACGGTCGAACGAGGTGTGTCGACTGTCGAGCTTTCGCCCGAATGACAGAGGAGATTGGGATGTACGACGAGCTGTGGAGGGTGTCGAATGTTGAGCGAGCGTGGGGATCGCAGCTCGATGCAAACGTGAGTCGAGTGGCCGAGTGTGGGTATCGCGTGAGCCGCCGAGGATAGCAAAGACCGGCGATGGATGCTCTAGTCGAGTTTTTGTCGTATGTCCACGCCGTCGGACGAGATGGATGGATGGCGGAGAAGCAAGATGGTGGGAAGAGGCAAGGTAGAAAGACGTGACGACAGAAGCAAAAGTAGACTATATTGACCTCGTCCAGGCTACGTAGTAATGAGCGAACAGAGGGAGAGCGAGGGGGAGAGCGAGGAGAAGGAGCAAAGCCGAGAAGAGATGTCGTACTACCGCTGCCGAATTAAGTCACGACGACCAGCTGCCTGTGTTGAGAACCGCAACGATAAACCTAGAGCACGAGTAGATCTGTCAGGTGTCGGCTACTTGTTGAGATGGGAGAGGGGAGGAAAATATGAGCAAGGAGGATGAGAGAGGGTCGAACCAGAAGAACGGGAATGGGTATGGCCAACGTGCAAAGGGGGTTGATCGAGTAGCATCATGCCGCATCCCAGCTGGCCACCACTAGCCCCCAAATCTCAATAACAAAGCAACCTGCTCCGACCGCGGTGTAGCCGAATCGAGCCGATGCATGCAAGTAGCTTACGAATCATTAGGGAGGGACCAGACCATCTTTGCGTCCGCGTCCCCTCCTGCCCTCTCTGTTCTTCCCTCGCTGCTGTCCATTCTTGTCTGGGTGCGCTTCAGGGTAGGTCTTGGGCTGGATCTGCGGGAGCAAACGACTCTTCCTCGCAGTATCCGCGTTAGTCACCAAATCCTTCGCTCTCTTTGTCTCCCTTTCTTTCCTGCTTGCCTTCTCTTGTTACAACCTTCTTGTCCTTGTCTTGCATGCTTGTCCCGACGCCCAGCTCACAAGTTCGTGGGAACGCGTGAGAACCGGCCGTACCACAGTCCTTTAACAAAACGGTGTGAGAAGATCGACGAGGGTTTCGAAAAGCGGCTGTTTGGAAGGATCGCCTTTGACCCAGAAAGCTCGCTACCAGTTGGGCCCGGTCTGGAAAGGAGGATTTGTGTGGAAAGTCGTAACTTATAGGACCATAGCGACCCACATGGGTGCTCGACATAAGAAGCCAGGGTGAAAGGATGCGGACAATCTCTCCCTCTCGACATGACGCCTCGCCCATGTAATGTCGAATGGTAAGAATACATATGTGGTCCCACTGAGCTACGGAGCAGGTATATACGGAGACTATAGAATAAGACTGCACAGTCTAGTCCCTGCCGTCTGTGCTCTCTCGCCTTGCCGCACCCCCTCACGGAGCGCCTAGAGCATCATCGAGGTTTCCGGCGAGAACTCCCCAACGAACTGCTGGTGCTTCCCCTTGCCCTGCTGATCCAGCTTAATGGCATCGACAGCGACCATATCCGGCGTCATGGCTTCCCCTTCATCCTCGGTCGAAGCGTACGTCTCGCCAGGCATCAACGATCCCGTACTCTCCGACATGGCCGAGCTCAATCCATCCGGACTGCCCATTGCATCTCCCAACACCTCGGCCAAGGCGACGATCGACGTGTCCTTCTTGGTCTGGAGCAACAACATGTCCGCCTTGAGTCGATCTCCTTGTCGATCATCTGGGAGCTGGGTATCTGCGATTCCTTCAAAGACTCGAGCGTAGGCCGACTCGTCGTGCGTGGCGAAGAAGACCGAGTCGGAGAGGTGAGCCACAAGGTCGTCGTCCAAGTTGAGCTTGTCGATGAGATCTCGAAGGGGTTCGATGATACCTTTGGGAAGCGGGGCAATCGACAACAAGGCGGGGAGATCCGATTCGGCCTTGGTGCTGGCGTGAGGGAAGGACTTGTTGAGGGCGTTGAAGAGATGCTCGACACTGGCGAGGATACAAGCGGGTGTATATCGACCTGTACCATTTTAGCTTCCACCTTCTTCCAATCTTAGGAAACCCCGACTGACCGTCAAATCGCCATTCGACCACCTCTGCACCCCAGGATCCAAAGGCAAACTCGATCCTCGGCTTCAAGCTATATTCGGCCAATCTCTGTCTTTCCGCCCTCTCCTTTACCTTTTCCTCGCTCACCGGCTTGGGCTTGGTCGTAGAGAGAGCTGGCATGGACGACAAAGTGGAGAGCGAGTGGATCGCCGCTCCAAAGGACATCTTGGCGGGACCGGGAGACGGACAAGGGGTAGCAGCGGGAGTGAGGGAGAACGGCGTCGGTGCCGAAAGGTTGGGACAGGGGAAGCCGCCTATTACGTCGAAACACGTCGGGAGTGGTCGGAAAGGAGGAGGGGAGAATCGATCGAAGGTGGTAACGCCGGATCAGCGAGCTGGACAAAGGGGTGAGTGAATTTGGACATTGCTCACCTTGCATGACGATCTTCTTGGCTCCTCCGTTTCGAGCCCAAATCTCCCCAGCGGCGATGACACCAGGATGCACCATGTGCGTCGAAAAGGTCAACTGTTCTGCAGGGTCGAACGTCGCGTTCAGCCTGGTCTCGTCAGCTTCGAAATCGTTACCGAAGGGGTGGTAGGTGGTAGTCGACCTACCATCGGACCTCGATAGGGTTGATAGCCAACAACACCTCGGCCAGGGCATCCATCCTCTCTTCATGATCATGCACATGCTCCGCCCCTCGCAAGGTCACTACCACCACACCCGGCATGTACACGTCGGCAGCCGCATGAGGCGTCATAAAGTTGACCGTTTGGCCATTCTTGTCGAGGTGGGTCGAGGCGTAGTCGTCGTGCGCGTGCTCGACAAATCGGAGGTCAACGTCAAGGTGCTGGATGCTCGAGCCTTGGGTGGAAGGGAGGCGGAAGAGGCCAGTCGTAGGATGGAAGAAGGTGTTCCAATGAGAGAGCGAGGCTACTCGAGCGTAGGTGGGCGACGACTCGGACATCGCGATGAGGAGAGTCAGGTTGGTAGCCGAGGGAGTAAGCCTAATATGGTGAAGGGATCGTAAACCTCGCTGCGGATGGGGGGAGGAATAGGGTCTGTCGGACGAGGTGTGTGTCGACAACAAAAAGAAGACGATGTCAAAAGCTGGGGTCGAGACGATGATCTATTTCTATTTCTCTAACCCCCACCGGCGGCGCAGCTGTGTATACCCCTGACTGTGTGTGTCATCGATCGATCAAGGTGAGAATCAAGGGGGAGGGGGGAATTATGACGATCCATGCCCCCTTTCTTCATCCCAACGCCCAGCACCTGAGCGAGGTCGAAAGGATGCCCTTTGACACAGTTCACCCCGTTGACGTCGACGGGCTGTGCTGTGGTGTGTTGGTCTGGTCGTCATCGATATCGACCAGGTCCGTTGAAACAGAAGTATAAGTGAGTCGAATCGCAAGCGGCAGAAGCACGCGAGAAAAATCACCCTAAAAGATGCTGCCCGGTCAAGCGTTGATGCAGTTCGTACCTGAAGAGACGTTCAAGCCGGCGGCATATTCTAGCACTGCCCAGCCACGTCGTGAGCGTAACTAGCGTATCTGTCGTAACTGAGACGAAATACCTCGTTTCATCTGACTGTATGATATGACAATACATGCTTGGCGTCTAGTGTTCTACAAAGTACCTCGGCCTTGTTCCTCCTGGTAACTATACGAGCAGGCCCAGCCTGATCTGTGTCTACCTTGCTCCGCGCTGATCAGTCTCCCTCTCCACATCCTTGAGCGTCCGGTGTCGACTACTCGGTGCTTTGGCTCGAGGCGAAGACTCCATCTTCAGCCGCTTCCTCCCTCAGCGCTCGATCGATATTCTCCGCTCCCACACCACTTCCACCCAGCGGTATCTCGTTGCCCTATACATCAGCCTCGTCTCGGCCTATCCATACCCCCGTCTTTGACTTACAATCAAGGCTCTCATGATATCAGAGAGCGATATCACACCGACCAACCTCCCTGGCTCCGGATCATCCCTCCCCGCAATGACCACCAACCGATGCACCCTCCTGATCTTGATCAACGAGAAGATAGCGCTCAGCGAGTCTTTTGGCGAACAAGTGACCACGCCTGGGAAGTCGACTGAACGTTGTTTCAGCGCCTGAGTTATGTTGAGGTCGAGAGACTGATATGCGCCATTTCGAGTCAATGTCTGCTTGTCAGCTACATTGCATTGAAGTATATTTTAGCTCACAATGACGTCGACGGTCTCGTAGAGATTGAGCACCTTGCCTTGCTCGTCTACGATCGGGACAGCCGATATACCCTGCTCGGAAAACATGTGGACAACGTCGAAAACTGTCGTTCCAAGGGTAGCGGTTGCGATGGGGTAGAATGGCATAGTCGAGTCTTCCGGCTTGTCTTTGGCAACATACGTCCCTATCCCGAGCTCCTGCACGCTCTTTGTGAGATACTGTGTGATGTCTCGGCACTGCACGTCAGCTTTGATCCGCTTGGCCAGACCAGAATGGCTCACATTCATAGCAATAAACTTGAGTACCCGATATTGCGTCAAGACCGAGATAACCACCTCCGAGTTGGTCTGAGTATCCTTGTCGATCAACGGTAGCCTCCTAGCGTGTGTTCGTATGAGGAATCGGCAAGCATCGTAGAGAGGTCGAAGTGGGTGAACGGAGAGAAGGGGAGGTGGGGGCACGCTCAGAGTCTTTTCGATGTCTACCATGAGCTTTGCAGAGGTGATATCAATGCGGCAGCTCACCTCGAATGCTTTGTAGTCGGATCTGCTCGACATCTGCTGCTGCTCCTTCCCAGGATGATGTGTGATAGTAGTACTGAATGAGGTGGATGACGTCTTGCACTGTGAACATTCCTGCTCGTCAGAAATGGCCCGTCCTCTTATGCGCCCTGCTCACCCGCAAATTTGGCGGTCTCGGTGTTCCACAGCGGAGCAGATACAACACCTGTATGTCAGCGACCGTTGTCATGACCCTTTAGAGAGTCTTATGATGGAGTTTCGCCTCACCATACAGGAGCATCACGTCCAAAGCCTTTTTCACCTTCAACTGGGTATCCAGCACAATCATCCGAAACGAGACCGGAAACACATCATAGCTCGACCTCTCCCTCAAAAATCCTCTTAGCGCCTCGATCGCCTCTTCGTGGGATAATGGTTTGGGCGGAGAGACAGGCGCATGGATAGCCCTCGAGGGTCTTCTGGCGAGCGACGAGCCGGGTTGAGATCCAGCGATAGATTGCGATGCGCGACGAGGAGGTCGAGAGACAGAGGAAGCTCGACCAATGGAGCCTGTGCCGTGGACAGGGGAAGAGATGGGGATGGGCGCAGAGGGGGATGGATGAGAGTGGTGATTGTGGTTGTTGGAGTGAGAGTATCCCGTTGGAGGGGTTGAAGGTGATCGCACCGCCATCGTGAGACGAGCAGCTTGCGTCGGTCGAGGTGCTGTCCAAGTAGTCGGGTCCTCTGAAGTGCTGAGTGCTGGATATGCGTATAGGAGGATGTCGCGTGAGATGAGTTGTATATGATGAGATGGGGGTTTGTCAATAACAAGTACAAGGCAGAGGGGAGAAAGGGGAGGACGAGAGCCGTTTCCGGGGTGGTTCTCGCGTAATGAGGAGCAGCGTCGGAAGTGGCCCCCTGGCGGCGCGGGTTATCCCCCATCCCCTTGACCACTATCTCCCATTTATCTCATCCTTCTCGACCTTCTCAACTAGACATGCACATCTATCGACTATCAACAGACGACCATGGGGAGGTACTGGTGGACGAAGTGTATCGCTGCAAACTTTGGTTTTGGCTCGAACTTGGAAGTGATCTCGACGGCTGACCGATACCAATCCAACCCGACGTTTTGACCAGGGTTTGTTGGCCCTACAGCTGTGCTCGAGCGAAGAAGAGAATGCTGGCGACGTGTTGAAGATGAAGAATCATTGGGGAAGATGGTAGTCTGTGCGGGTCATGCAGCATTGACCGCCCTGCTCGACCTGAGGCAAACCTCCGATCTTGCTCGACCACCCCCCACCTCCTCCATATTCTCCCCATCTCAGCCCATCGCACCTTCTGATCCTCTTCGAGCCATCGACTATACCTTTTCTTCTTGAAAATCTTGTATCCCACCTCTGTCGTCTCAAGCACCTCCAACCGCTCACCTCATGCCAATCAAGACGACTCGAGGCATCCGCAACCTACACTATCGCCGTCTACACGAGTCGACCCGCTACGCCGAGGTCTTCACCTTCCACCCCTCCTCTGAGCAGCCAAATTCTCACTCTTCCACCTCGTCGATCTCTACGTCGTCGTCAGCCTACCAAACGAGCCCTCGCGATCGGTCGCTTCCGATCGACTCACAAGAGACCCCTCCCTCCTACGATCTCCCTCGAGTCGCAAATTCGCCCGACCTCGTAGCGCACAGATCGAGAGCGAGAGTAGGGAGCGTGGAAAGGAAACAGTTAGACGACGGCGGTTGGGCCGTCTCTAGCGCCCCTCTGGACCCTATACCTCCGCCCCACCACACGCAGCGGATTGTTCATCCTCTTCCCTCTCGTCCTCTTTCCTCTTCCGCCTCGCAAACATCATTTCGACCGATTAATCAACCCACTATATCAGCAGATACTACTCCTCTCGCCCTTGAGAACATGACAAGTCGAAAGCTGGAAGAGCTTCAGGCTATGATAGACGAGTTGAGGGCCGGGAGCGGTCTTCCTTCTTCCTCCACACCGAATACTCGTGCGCATCCTCACGTCTCGCGAGGCTCGCTCGAGTCATCGAACACTTTGGGTTTGTATCCAGTCAGAGACAGCGGTTCGACTATGGTGAGCTAGCCTCCTTCCTTGAAGCAGATTCCGAAGCTGACTGCAGTATACCGAAGTCGAAATGGAGTCGTTGCGAGCCAGTCTGGCAGAGAAATACCGAGCCGAGACACGAGAGCTAGCCAAGACGATTCTCTACCTGCAAAAAAATGTAGAAGCACTTCAGGTGAGCTGCGCCAATGACGGATCTAAACGCAGCTGATAAATCAGGCTACTCGGGGGAAAGAACCCGTCCTCTTGCTCCAAGTCGAACATCTTAAAGAGGAACTCGAAAGAGCTACACAACTCGCAACGCGATCTGAAGCGACCACTTCTGATCTCGGTCGACTCCAGGCGAAGCTGGCGGACATGGAGCTTCGAGAAAAATCCGCTTTGTCAAACCAATCTAGCATGGCCAAGGCGAAAAACGAAGTGGAAGCCAAGTTGTCGATGGTGACCGAAGAGCTGCAGGGGGAGAAGACCAAGCGGGCCGAGGCGGAGAACAAGCTTATGCGAGTGAGTCCATTGCAAGAATACCAGGAGAAACCGTGCTGACGAGACAGTCTGTCGGTAACGACAGGTACCAACAGCAGGATAAGGCGAGACAGTTCGAGAATTTCCGGCTCCAGATCCAAAAATTGCAACAGCAGACGAACTCAGACGCGACATTGAGAAAAGCTCATCGTGTGAGTGACAGACATTGCGTTGTGCTTAGGCAACGAGGACAACTAATGGTCCAGCTGGAAAAGGAAAAGTTTGACGACAAAATCGGGTCGATGCGTAGGGAGATGGAGGGTCTTCGATGTCGAGTCGATGAGCTTGTGCTCAAGGTGAGTTGGGTACCCTCAAGGGGGCCATGACGTAGCTTAACTTTTTAAGGAGGAGTCTCAGAAGCAATTGCTTAAGGACAAAGAGAAGCTCCGACATCGAGTCGCAGAACAGGTGAGCTCCCTGACGGGATTCTGGTTCACCGTTGACGTACAGGAGGACGACATCAAGGCGATCGTGAAAGAGGCCAGGCATTGGAAGAAAAAGGCGGAGAGTTTGGAGAAGGACCGATTGAGATACAAGAAGGAGATTGCGGATCTCAATTCGGCAAGTCCTCCCATACTCTGCTTAGGCCTTTGCTTACGATCCAGCAAGCGGTCATCAGTCGGGATTCTCGTATGACAAGGGAAGAAGATTACAAACACTCTCGACGAGCAAGTCGACGACATTCAGCCGAGGTGAGCCATGTAGCGTAAGATTATTGTCGCGGTAGCTGACTAGGCAGATCATATACGAGCGATACGACGAGCAGCTTCATCATCCAGCACCAGCTCGAAGCCTCGCCGATATTCCTTCTCTGCTGGCGAGCAGTGTTAATGGCCATGACAACTACGCTGTCAGTCACTCGTCGAAGTCCACTCCGCCCAAGCTGACCCGCAGCAATCGGAGCACTCGATTCTTCCCGACCCATCTGCCTCACCTTTGTGGCAGCCTACCTCGTCGTCGACCGCTCGACATACTCTCACCGACCTGCAAGGTGCTCGAGCCACTAGACGTCCTGTCGATCCATATGTGAGCTCCTCCGCTTGGTCTCAACGTGAGCTGACCGCATAGGCGCACTTATCGCAAGCCTTCGCTCAGCAGTCTGAGGATAATGATTTGCCCCCTGCACACTATGACGGGACAAGTCAGGCGGGTGGAGAAAAGCAGGTAGATCGAGCTCTCCAACAACCAACTTTGTCGCCCGTCAAGCAGCAACGAGAAGTGTCCGAGTGGGACAAGATGTATGGCGAGGTGACGGCCGAAGTGATGAGCGACAGAGCGTTCTCAGCCTAACGTGGTATATTGACGACTCTACAATCTTGGCGGGCAAAGCGATTTCTTCAGAGGCGAGCGCATTCGACCCTCTGTATTACAGTCTACCACCTGCCTATAGTCATGTACGAGAGATATGCCAAGATAAACTCCTTCATTCCATCGAGATTGAGATACATTATCCAGCTAGAATACTTCCGATCTATCCAAAATCCTGCCCAAGTAGATCCCCATCCCATCACACTGTTACGCCTCCTCTCCTCAGTTTGCCTACTCGTCCGCCTGGGTATAGTTGCCCGGGAAGATACCGGTCCGTCCGTTGATCTTGCCCGTCCACCAGTCATCCGCGCTATCGCTCTTTTCGACAATCTCGATCCTGTCTCCAGCGCTGAACGACAAATCACCCTCCGCCTGCACATCAGCTACTAGCTCCAGAGCGATCATAAAGTGGGCAGCTCACCTGCGCTTCATAGTCAAACAACGCCGTGGCGTACTTGGTCGCATTGTAGCTCGGCTTGGCTTTCAATGGAGGCGGCGGTGGTGGAGCCTTTTTCGTAATTGACGCAGACGAAAGCGTAGTCGTATACGGAGGAGGAGCAGCGACCGTCCTCGACGGCGGAGCATAAGTCGACTCGCCATCCGCTTCTGCCTTTTTCGAGCCAAACGCGCTCGCACCGGAAGCCTTTCGATCCAGTCCGCCAGACGTCCTCGACGCGAGAGAAGAGGTGCGACCCAGACCGCTCGAGCCGGAAGCTTGTCGGTGAGTCTGCAAAAGCTTGGCGGTCGACACCATGCGCTTGGTGATTTGCAATTCCTCGATTTGCTCGGCAGAGTCGCCCCGTTGTTCCAGGTAAATGCCCTCGACGTCTTTTCGGGAGAGATCGTATTTCCCGTCGGCGAAGGATTGAACCTTTTCCAGCATAATGTAATAGACGTTGAGCCTGATAGTCAACCATGTTGAAACACCAAGGAGGAGATGGGACTTACTGCATATAGTAGAACGAGTGGAAGAGCGGGTCGATGAATCGAGTCGCCATGCCGATGAACTGCGGCAGTTCCGTCTTCAAAGCGTTGTTGTAATGCTCATAGTCTTCCGAAGCTAGCTCAAAGTCTTGCTCGACCTGCAATGTCAGCAGCGGCAATAACGCCTAATGGGAAAGGGACAGCTCACCTTGAAGAGATTCTTTTCGTCGGAAAGCGACTTCTCCTTCTTCTCCCTGAGCTTGTTCAAGCTGTTGTTGTGTCTATCATAGTCGACAAGCTTATGTTCTCGCTTGACAATCGTCTTTCGGATTTTCTTGCAAATATCGACGAGCTCTTTCGAGGGAGAGACGATTCGGCTGTCGATGAGGTCCAGCTCGGGCGCAAGGGTTTCTGCACATCAGTGATGGTCCAACGCAGACCGGTGTATAGAGCATAGGTAGGAATGGTGAAACTCACCTCGAAGCTCCTCCATGAGCTGTTGGTACTGGTCGATATTCTTCAAGGTGACTTCGGACTGCGGGTGTTTCTGGGCAAGGTTGAACTCTGCTCCCATGGGCGAGAAGAGGGTAGCCATCGATGTCGAGAAGCTAGATCCGGAAGACAAAAGGGCTACACAGTCAACTCTATCCCACGAGCGCAATAATGCCGACGTGACGGTAGACCGCGACTCACACTGCACGGCGTCCCGGAATACTGTCGAGTCCTTGAGCATCTTCTCACATGCCGCTTCGATCGCTGCGAATCGTCCTTGACTAGGAAAATCAGCGGCTCCTCCAGCTCTTCTTCCGATACTACTGACTAGTCGTTGAATTCGGGATCCGTCGACTCTGCTGTATCAGCGTTGATTCCCTTTCACCTGTCGAGGTTCACCCACTCTTGGCCATCCCAATCCGGCTGGTCAAGTTGTGCGGGGTTCTACTTGTCAGCTGTCGGTCATCTCAAACCTCTGATAGCTCACCTCTGCAGAGCTTTTGTCAACCCCTTCATCGTGTATACTTTATGAGATGGTCAAGATGATAATGTCGGGAAGTATATGTAGGTCGACGTTGAAAGGGGCTGTGGTGACGACGACGACCACCCACCCGAATCCAGCCAAGACAGACTGGGCAATGTTGCTTTTGGAGTCCCCGGAACGGTAGTTCCCCTCTTAAATTCGCCACCCATCTAGTGACCGGTCCCTTGCACGCCGTCGATGAACTGAAGAGTGATCACAACGTTCATCCTACGAGTAGCTCCCTTGACCTCTTCGACGATAGCATACACCTCTTCTTGTTCCATCATTTGCTCTCAGGTCAGAGGCATAAATCCCACGGAAACACCTGGAAGGAAGCGGATCAACGTTGTGATACGACGCATACGAAACCTTCACCATGTCTGAGCTATGTCCACCTTGGGCTCCTTTCTTTGGGTAAGCTCGAAGGAATTCCGTAGACCGCTGTGCAGCTGACTTAATTCAGCTTTGCCGGAGTGACCAGTGCTGTGAGCTGTCGCGCCTTACAGATGAAGGATTGCAGCTGATCGATAGATGGTCTTCTCCACTGTGGGAGCGGCATACGGTACATCTAAAGCAGGAATCGGAATCGCTGGTCTGGGTACATTCAGGTGAGCCGACAGGAAGCCGCCGATGATCCGCGCTGACAATCAGGCCGGATCTGATCATGAAGGTGTGTTTGCCAAGGAAATCGAAGAGGCATAAAAGCTGATCTTGCCCATAGTCTCTGATTCCCGTCGTTGTAAGTTGCCCTTACTACCACGGAGGAAGAAGCTGACGCTACAGATGTCTGGTAGTATGTAATGTCGAACTTGAATCATACAAAATTAACTGACGTTCTAGTCATCGCAGTGTATGGTCTAGTCGTGTCTGTTCTCATCGCCGGATCCAGTGAGCTTTCATCTGTAATTGCGAGTTCCACAAGCTGACGAGGCAGTATCACCCTCTGAACCGTACTCGCTCTTTGCTGGATTCGTGCACCTTGCCGCTGGACTAGGTGGGCTATGATCTGTCCGGTGAGAGCACTAGCTGACGTTCAGCTTGCGGTTTCACAGGTCTAGCCGCTGGGTATGCGATTGGAATAGTTGGAGATGCTGTAAGCTCGCCATGTGAATGATCAGACCGAGAGCTGATCAAAAGTGTGTCCGAGCATACCTATACGAGTCGAAAGTCTTTGTTTCCATGGTTCTGATTCTGATTTTTGCGTGAGCTGGAGAAGCGCCTCGTGTGTAGAATGACAGCTGACGATTGCAGGGAGGTCATCGTAAGCTGCGATTGGCCAGCGGGGTCGCGTTTCAAGCTGACATTGCAGGGATTGTACGGTCTCATCGTCGCCCTGATCCTCAACACGACAGTAGGAGATGCCGTCTGTGGTGCTACATGATCGACGTCTTGCTCGCTCTTCCGCTTCATACGCCAACCCATACATTTCTCATACCATGCAACCTAGATCGTTTCTACATACTCCCTTCGTCTTCCTTTGGGTATGGGTATACTAAACGATATAGGTCACACCGAAATATCTACGGCTTAGTACCATCCAAGGGGTACAGCTCCACCGTAACCCCCATCGACGGGATGATGGACGCCGAGACCATTTCGGGTTTTGGTGACGGTCGTCTTGGTAATGATGATCTTTTTGACCCCTTGACTGCCGGACGAGGAGTCGTGCGAGACGCTAGGTGCGTTGGTCATTTGGAGTTGAGCTTGATCGGCTCCACTGCCTTTCAAGAGCTACTACGTCAGCTGTAGGTCTACCGGGTGTACAATGAGCTTACCGTCGTAGCTGCATTGGGTATCGTGTCGATAAACACAATCGCCGGGCCTACTCGTTAGCTTCAAACCGCCTTTGATTATGATCAAGTCACCACTCACCAGCTACGATGATACTCGCATCTTGGGTGACAATGTTGGTCGACAGAGGCGTCTCAGAGCTGGTGACGAAGATGTGAACTACTCGTCAAACCTTGACCGAACGATATCGACCTCGACTCACCTGGACCGTCGAGACCGTCTGGTATGACACACTGTGGAACGGGGAAAACGACAGCTGTAGCGGCTCCCCCGACTATCATTTGGCAAAACAACGTCTACCATCAGCCCAATACTCCAGCTCGAGGAGGGAGGAAACACGTACCGAGGTATCTTTCCCATCTAATCCCGCTCCGGCGAAAGTGACGGTGGTTCCCGGCGACACCGCCCCAGTATTCGTCAAAGTCAGCGCAGGAGTCGCTGCTCGTCAACAAGGGTGCGTCGTTGATTGTTTACCGACATGAGAATGTCGCTTACGAGTTAGACCGAGTGCAGCGACTGGATCACATCCGCCAGAGACAAAGGGTGCAGCGACGCTCAATACTTGTTGTGGGGTCAAGACCATATCGAATGCGCTGGGGATGGTCGATCCGCCTATGACGTGTCAGCATACGATCGCGACGAGGGTGAGACAAGCTGGTTTGGACCAACCGTTGAGGAGGTTGAGCATGGTGTTGTGTCTCGCTTCGACCGTGACGATCTCTGCGGCGCTGATCAACAGCGACTTGTCGGTGATCAACGTCGTCCCTCCGATGTATCTGTCATATCAGCACGCCTTCCCACTCTTCCTCTTGGGGTACAACCTACGCATCAACACCGACGAATTCGAGAACTCGAGCAGTCGCCAAGAACGTTTTGACGTCG
>JALPCD010000364.1:0-14023 GCA_026538415.1 Cryptococcus sp. GC_Crypt_1
GGATACATCCAATGTCTACCTCGAGAAACAATCCTCCTCCCCGCCTTTTGGGGGACAGAGGAACTGGCAGGTGAAGATGGCCGAAAAGGTCTAGAGATATTATCTGGTACAGAGGCCGAGCGAGACATCTTGCTCAAGAACAGGGAAGGACTATCACTTGTGAGTCGAGATGCAATTTTGGGTATAAGGCTGATCAGGTAGCCAGGATGACGTCCGTAAATTCTACTATACACTTGCACCTCACCTACCTCCTACTTCGGCACATCCCTCCCCTTCGCCATTCCTGGCGTACCTACATGCCTATAGCTTGATCTGTACGAGAGCATTCGCAATCGACCTATATCACACCACCGCTCTGTGTCCCTTTGCCGATCTGTTCAACCACTCTTCCCACACCGCCCACACCTCCTTATCCTCCGATGACTTTGTCTGTCACATTTGCGGATCGCTCATAGCGTGCAATCACGATATCCCTTCGACTTCCGGTATCGTTCGCCGGTTGGAACATCTCCCCGAGCTGGAATTGAGGAGATTGGCACGAGAAGCGGATACCGTCGATCTCCGAGTGGACTGGAGCGAGGTCAAGGCGGGAGAGGAGGTGTTCAACTCGTATGGCGAAGCGATGGGAGATGCGAGGATCCTTTGCGAATGGGGATTTATCGAGCCCGACTCGGTGGGAGGGCACATCACATTCTTGCAGGAAGAGCTGGGAGAAGGGTTTGCGAGGTGGGTCGAGATGTTGGAGGGAGACGAGGTGGATCTAGGAGAAGAAGCGGCAAGGTTCTTCGCTCAAGCGCCTCTGACGCTGGACGCCGAGGGAAGTTTGGGACTCGACTTGATCGCTACCGTCGCCCTTGGATTCATCACCGACCCCTCGTCGACTATTCGTTTTTCCACGATACAGCAGGTCATCTCGGATATCGACAATGCAGAGAAGATGTTTGCAGAGGAGGAATCGAATATACCAGCAAATCGAGTGACCAGAGCGACATTGCGGCTCATAGTGGAGCTGCTGGAAAAGAGATTAAGAGCGCTATATCGACCAGAGTTGTCCTTGGATCAGCTGTTCGAGCTCCGAGATGTGAGTGCCTCT
Organism: Cryptococcus sp. GC_Crypt_1; assembly: GCA_026538415.1. Lineage (NCBI taxonomy): Eukaryota > Fungi > Basidiomycota > Tremellomycetes > Tremellales > Cryptococcaceae > Cryptococcus > Cryptococcus sp. GC_Crypt_1. The sequence goes on from JALPCD010000364.1 coordinate 1,094, forward strand.
GCTGGCCCGATCAGGAGCTAGACTGACAAGGCAGGGACTGAGAAAGGAGGAGACTCTGCAGAGCATGGCTATGACGATACTGTTGAACGAGAGAAGGCTATTGGAGTCGACCAAGGAGAAATGGGAGGAGGTGCTGAGAGCGTTGGCTCCGGCATCAGTGCCAGGTGAAGAAGCGGTCGAGGAGATGCAAGGTAGTCGACAATGATGCTCGAATGCATCATATCATGTGCCACAGTCTGGACCAACGCCGACGGCCTGTGTGCGTTTGCTTGATGGTGTGACTTCTTGTATGTGTGTGTGCTGACTTGCAGGTCAACACGAGGCGACCTCGTCCATGCGGATGGGGCGATATCGACCACTGCAACATGCACTGTCGCTCGACCATTCAACTCTCACCTTTCGACCTTGACCTTTTGACCCTCGACTACCTTCCCCTTGTCGAGCTTCATCGTCCGATCTCCCGTTTGCAGCCTACCTTCCTGGGCATTTTGCCCCTTGTCGACATTCCAACTCTCATCATGCCCACTACTGGCAGAAACGCCCGTCAATACGCTGTAGTCTGGCCCGACAGTCACAATCCGCGTTCGCTGCCCGGCAGGCAGACCAATTGTCTCGTCCTTGCGACCCCATCCAACTGGAAACTCCTCTTTCACGTGTTCTCGTCCATCGACACGAAACACAGCGAGCGAGGCGACAAGGGATTCAGACTAGGCGAAACCTGTCAGCTATGGGGGACGGTCGAGCAGGTATGGTACTTGTTGCGGATCTTCGATAGGGGAATACAGAAAATAGTCATACAGCATTGGCCCTTGACTGCGGTTGAAAGGTTGTTCGAGAACGCCTTGATGGCTCGCAGTCAGCTTTTCCCGGACATTCAAGGTCCTCTCTTCCGTTCGGCAGCTCGTATCTCGGTCGAACATGGACCTGCAACGAGACAGCCTGTTCCAGCACGGATCGCTCAATTGAACATGTTATTTCGGCCAACCTTCCTTTGCTCTACCAACCTGCATCATATCACCGATTCAGCTCGGTCCAAGATGACTCCGGATTTGCTCGACCTCTTCGACTTGTCCGCTTTACGAGAGTTTCTCCAACATACGATCCCGGATCGCACTGCGATTTTCACCGTTATCCATGGAGCGACCAACACACTCGTCTTCAAGGACCCAAGCGCTCTGCCACATTGTATATCCGATCTACATATCTATACGAGCGACATGAGTACTTCGCGTACTCGGGTTAGAATCTACGGCTTGGGACCGGGTATCAAGCAGCGGCTGAACATGTCGATCGCGATGCGGGAGGATATCGTTGGTCGACCTGGTCAGATGTTTGCCATGGGACCCGGATCGGGTCGACCTTACGAGTCCGCCAGTCTGCGAGCTTGGGCCGTCTGGGCGTCGAAAAACCTCAAGCATCGGTTGGTGAAGGAAGCGGAGGAAGAGGTGCTTTGTCCTGTTTGCCAAGGTGAGTCTTGGCTATCGGTCGAGAGGGAGTGAATGCTTATAGAATAGGGTGTCCCTGTGCAGAGTATGGGGCAGAATGGTGTGGGAGAAAAAGGTTCATGAGAGTGGATCATGGGCAAAAGATGAGCTAGGCGGTCTTCATGTCGAGTGTAGGGGAAATCCATCAGGACGACAAAGATCTCAGGTGATGGTCCTCACTAGGTGTTCCGACATGTATTCGAGGACAGTGTGTATGTAGCATTCGGTCCTGTTTGTGCAGAGAAATGGCGAGATGCACCACTATCACTATCGTTTGAGCTGTAACTTGTGTTTACTTGGAGGAGGGGCTAACCGGCGTCAACAATCCGGTCACCTCTGAATACCGCCATCACCACCCTCACAACTCGTCTACGCTTCTGCTTTTTCCACCACACCTCGATATACATCATGCCCCGCGGTCCTGGACGGAGAAAACTACCGGCGACCTCGACGAGCTTCATCACCACCGCCTCTGGCATATCGCCAGCAACCGTATCGATTCTCCCAAGTCTCCCTTTCGAGATTATTTCCGTCGTCTGCGATGCCCTCCTTCATCAGAAAGACTACTCCACGCTTCTTTCCCTTCAACGATGCTCTCACGCTGCTTGGGACATTGCCACCCCTTTCATCTACCGACAAGTCACCTTCTCCACTCCCAAAGGCTACGAGTCGCTGTTCCACGCCGCTCAAGGTCAACTCATCAAGTCGTATGTCAAGCCGAACGAGGTGAAGTCTTGCCACGATACCTATCTTGTCAGGCTATCAAGTTCCAAGCTGATGAACAGGCCATTCCACAAGAACATCTCGATGCCGACACTATCCTCGAGAAACGATTTGCTTTGACCGAAGAAACCGACTGCCAACAAACCACATATAGAGCTCCCAACCCATCCGACCCTCCGCTTTTGAGACTCGACCATCTTGCTCCAAGCTGGCAACGACTCTTCAAAGCTTGCAGCTATGTTCAACGAGTCTTTGTGCGATCTGGACCGCTCTACATGTTTGAAGCGATGTTCGACCGGATCTGTTCGGTCGTTCGAGCTCTCGGTCAGGACAGCTTGATGAGCAACGCTACGCAGTGCGTCCTTGACTCTCGCCGAATCTTGCTCTGCGTCAACCCGCACTGCTGTGGTACTCCATGGCAGGCGCTCTATGCTTTCGAAACTTTGGCAATCATGTCGCCCTCGCACCTGTGCGTTCGCGATTACGATGCCCGAACCGGCTACGAAAACATCGAGTACGCTGTTGAGCGACAAAAATCACGCTGGAAGAAAGTCAAAACGGTCTCTATTCATTCTGCAAGTGCACTCCAACATCTTGACGCCGCTTGGATCGGATGTGATAATCACTTTTACCCTTACGAGACGATTAGAAGCTCAGACCGGTATAACAAGCGGATACCTATCGACTCGTTTCTCTCAGAGGGCCTCGGAGCATGCATAAAGGATCCCGACCGTTTTTTGGCTACCAAGTGGACGATCCATGCCCAATGGAATACCGAAAAGCCCGACAAGATCAAGAAACTGTTCATGCGCCATTGGAAGGAGATTGACAAAGGAATCGAGAGGCGGTTGGAGGAAATCGCAAAGGAAAAGAGGAATCTGCATGTCAGCCATCAGCTCGGCAACATAGACAGGCAAAGGCCCGAGATGAACCTGAGGTCGCAAGATGCACACGAGGAATTGCTCGAGAGGTTGAGGGAGAAGTGTCCTATGTTCATGGGACAGGAGGGGGACACCTGCGATATTTGCAGGGGTGAGTGGCTATATGGCCTCGACCTACCAGGCTGACCTTCGAGACGTGATGCCCCAGGATTCCGACTAGATGCCTGCCGCTCTCGACTAGACTTCAGGTACGGGTCGGGCGGAGCGGGTATCGGAGGTGATGACTCGACTCACCCTGCCTAGGATGATGGCAGACTCGCTACGGTATATGACGATGTGATAACGGATCAGTGCAGACTACCATGCACCTCATGTGCAGCCCCCTGGTCGCAACTCGGCTGTCCCTTACTCCTTTGACTAGGTCGAAGGGTCAGAAGGGCAGACGAGAAGGATCGAGACTCCTGCTCATTGTTGCCCTTTGACCTAGACTCGGTCACGACAAACAGCTTTGGCTCAGGGTGCGGCAAGAGGCGAATGAGAAGTTCGGAGAAGCTGGAATGAAGTTTGCAATGACTGAGCTGGACATGCCGGAGTGCAAGTAGCAGCAAGCGAAGAATTGATGATGCAACGAGATGTCATGCGATGAAGTATGGGTGTGACAATGCCAATCAAACTCCCTCTCCTCATTCTTCCTCCCCATCCGCATCTGTCTCACCCGATCCTACAGGCGGTCCATTCCCGGTTTCTCCTCCTGCCCTCTCCCCACCCTGCATCTTCTCTGCCGCCTTTTTGTCCCTTTCCTCCTTCGACGGTCGAACTATATCATCAGCACATGGCCATATCACGAGGGTGGACGAAATTGGACATACCCCAGTTACCCTTGCCTACGCCTTGAGGTCTATGCCGTCAGTCCAGATCATCGTCGCACAGGAGGACCACTCACACGACCTTTTTCGGCTTGGGTTTCTTCACCACAGGAGCCTTCTCCCTCTCCTCCTCCCTCTTCTTCTTGGCTGCCGCAGCTCCCGTCAACGGGTTCTTGATGATGATTGATCCCAAGGAAGAGATCTGGCTTTGAACAGGGTCGAATCCTTCGTCATCTGCGAGCCCTTGTCCAGATTCGATTCGAGCGGTAAAGAAGGCGTGTAGGAGACCGGGAAGGTGCGTGGCGAGAGTGTTGGCGGAAAGAGGTGCGAAAGGTGGTGGAGGTGGGTAGTCGGGAAGATTTGCTTTGGCACTGAGGTATATAAGCAGGCTACCCACATATTTCAGGGAAGGATGGGAGACTTACTCGGCGGTATCTGCATTGGCAGCTCTCCGCCTTCGCCCATGGAACAACGCAGGTGGGATCGTGAGGGACGTGAGACCAAACTCCCGGTCGATACCCATTTCCTTGAGCCCCAGGTAATCCTCGCCCAGTTCATCTGCAAAGTTCCCACTACCGATGTCAGTTCATCCCCAGATATATAGTGGGAGATGTCTCACTCGGTGAACATCCCGCCTTGCTCGTTGAACAGCATGTCATCTTCGATGACAGGTGCAGTAGCCTATACATCAGCATCAGTACGTCGGTGCGAAGCCTAGGCGACTCACAACCTCTTTGTAGGCTTGCCTGACTTTGCGAGTCATCTCTGCAATCTTGCCGCCTTCTCGCTCGATATCGTCCTTGATATGCGCCTCGAGATCGCTCGTATCCATCTGGCCATTCTCATGCAGAGCGTGCAAGACCATCTCCTGCACTGTCAGCGACCCCCTCGGGCCTAGAAAGAGCGTTTCCACTCACCTCGGACGACATGCCGTGTCCGAACCCATCCGAGAGTAGTCTCAAGGTCCGACCCATATTCCGTAGGAAGTCTGCTCCGATACGAGTGAACATGTCGAGTGGTATCTCATTCGCCCCTTACTGATCAGCTTATATTCCCGGAGTGAGATCAAATTGGCCCACCTTCAAAGCCAGCATGAGCTAGCAAGCTCGCACTAGCCCTCTTCAACGTTTGAGCTGCCTCCTTTTCCCCAACTTCTCCACCAAGTTTCCGCCTCTTGTGCGTGTCCACGTCTTCCTCTCTCCTTGCCCTCTTCCGTTCCTCCCTGTCTATTCGATCCTGAGCCTTGTCCGCAGCTTGTTGTAAAGCGGGGTTCGGCGGTAATACCCCTCCGTCCAACTCTGCCCTCTGCCAGTCGTGTATCAGGCCCATGACTTTTCTCGACTCGTTGAGCTTGTCGACGTTTCGCAATATCGCACTTTCCAAATGGACGGGTTTCGAGTGGTCGAGAGGTGGTGTGGGTGGCTCGCCAGATAATTTCAGATGACCGTTGGCCACTGGAGACCGTTTGCGTTTCGGTATGCGAGGTGCCGGACGACGAGGGGCGACAAGCATGCTGGGGACAGCAGGTAGACCGGTCATATACGCCTCTTCCTTGCCCATGATAGTCCACCAGCTTCCTTCCAGCTTTCCTTCCTCGTCGTCTTCGGCCAGATCTGCGGCATACCAAGCGGGTGGAGGATTGTTGCCGAGCAATTCTTTGCTGCGTGCTTGGGCGAGGGTCGAGGGTCCAGCATGGTCAAGCGAGAGCGCAGCGTAATGCTTCATCGAGTATGGCGTTCTGACAAAGGCTTGGGCATGTTCGAGCGAAGTCTGGAGGGTCGGGCGGAACGGCGGGGTCTGAAGTATCAGCAAAATCAGATTGCAAGGTTACAAGAGCGAGCGATATACTCACGCTTCTTGCGACTCCGTTGAGCTTGCTGACGGTTCTTGCTCCTTTGTTGGAGGTGACGCTACCTTCCCTCGTCGTACGTATACTGGCACTTCGACCTCTACCTCGTACTGCTTCATTAGCCCAACTCGACGCGGGGCAACCAAGATCCTTGTAACTCACCCGATAGCGTTTGGCCGTTCTGTCCTTGTTCGTTGGCGGCGGTATGAGCTTGCGGCCCCGCTCCGGCCTCCTGTTGAAAGGACTCGGGCCGATCGCTCGCTTCGATGACACCTCCATCGTCACTCTCCCCGGCGGCATCTTCGTCTCCTCCTGGTAATCCTGGTAATTGAGTCGATATTCCCAGGGGTGAAGGTTGGATCGGGAGATGGGCAGAGGGCGCAGCAGAAAGTTGGCGGGAAGAACGATCATTGGCGAGAGGAAGGTTGAAGATGGGAGGAGCGTTTCGTTCTCCTCGATCGACCAAGAATTCCAGATGATGGTCCGCTTTTTGCTTCATGAATCGAGCAGAAGCCCGTATAGGGTGTCCCTATTGATCAACGAAAAGGTCTCAGGGGAGTAGAGCTGGGAACCTACCTCGTGGGTATTGTAGGTGAAGCAGTTCTCCCAGATTAAATCGACGTCCGCTTGGAAAGACGCCTTGGACTTGTACTTGTTCGCCTTGACATTCTTGGCGATGGTGAAGAGGTCCATTGGCTTCTTGATGACTACCCTTGTTAGCTTTGACCCACAAGAGTGTGCGCGCTAGCTGACCATCATAGTAATCAGGCGCATCCCGTTTGGCAACGGGCTTCTGAAAAGCAATCGATTCAGGCTAGATATCAGTTTGCGCTCTTCTTAAAAATGCGGTAAGCTCACCGTAGTTTTGAGCTCATTGACTATCTTCTCCAGGCTCTCATTGAATACGTCTCCCGATTTCAGCTGAGACTGTAGAGTTGAACAAGGCGGAAAGAGATGTTGTAAAAGACAGAATCGAGGTCAGCGATGAAATCCCTACGCCGGTTCAAAACGCCCGGAAATGCGTCGAGCAAGACTCACCTTGCTCGACTGGACATCGACCAACAGCCTCTGAAAGTCGGGATCTGCGAGGTCTGGTCCGTCTGGCAGACCCTCTAAGAAGGGTAAGAGATACTGCTCGTCAGTGGATGCTTCGATTTGAGCGAGATATAGTGGGTTAAAAGAAAGAGATGGATGCCTCGACATACCTTCATCGTCGTGTGACTTTGGACGCAGCTTGCAGCGCGCAGGAGGGTGGTACAGGGTAGCTCAGGGTGTCATTCGATAGTCGAGAAGGCGGATGGTCGATTGGATGCCCTTTTGAGAGTGGATGGATGCGATGTGGTGCGTATAGAGGGAAGAGAGACGCGATGTGGGAAGAGGGAAAGGGATGGAGAGACGTCAAGTCGAGGTGACGGACCAAGTTGAAATCACTCTCGGTTTGGGACCTTTCAGACCTTTCTTGTACTTGTTGTTGTATACATCACTTCATCTTTGAGCAACGAAACACGATCTACAACTCACGCCGCGGCTCTTCTATCAACACGTAGAGGTCAGGACACAAGTTTTCCGGTGCTTGGACTCGCCTACCTACGATTGACCTAGCTCGACATTGGCCCTCTGTGGAGGTAAACAAATGTCGCCTGGATCCTCGTCTGGCTCTTCGAGCGACTATGAACCAGCCCAGGACGAGCTGGACCCCGACGATGTCGCAGAAGATAATGAACAAGAGGAGGAAGACGACTACGTTGCGCCCTACCGACTCTTCCCAAAGGCTACATACGGCAGTCTCGAATACCCCAGCACGGTCTCCCATCCTTCGGCCATCCTTCGCTTGATCTCGCAGAAGGATATCGACGAATGTCTCAACGCTCCCAATACCGAAAACCCCTTCCTGGAGATGCGATATGGAGGTCTAGACGGTATAGATGCGCCGGTAAAGGGGATGAGGGTGCAGAGCCAGAAATTGCTGCTTAAAGTCACTCGAAGGAGGAGGAGGAGGAGGAGGAGGAGATCAGTTGGTGATGGGGAAAACGCTGGATCGCCCAATGGGAAGGAGAGAGCAACGGAAGGTGCAGAGGAGGGAATATTCACTGCGGAGATTGTTGGACCTGTCAATCATACTGTGCGGTTCAGATGTAAGTCTTTGTACGTTTGACTGGGGTGGTGGCTGATGATAGCTATGGCGGATTACCACTATACCGCCAATCCGGACGGCAGGACTGCCAAGCTGAAAGAGGTCCTGCAGAACGTCGACTGTAAGCAACTCAGCCGTGGAGTCTGCTCCAATGCCGACCTTTTAGATGATGCGATACTATCATGGGAAGTCGCACCGACAGAAGACGCCTTCATGACGCAGATGCCTCCCGGTCCCAATGCTCTACCCTCGGATCGACCTCGATACTTCTCGGATCTAGATACACAACCTCTACCCGTCTTCAGTACCCGGAAGATTCCGCTGGTGTACAAGTGAGCATCGCCACCTCCTTTACATACATATTCAACTGACGTCGTAGCTACAAGAACCACTCAGCTTCGCAAGTCGAGGACTATAAGGATCGAGATACCGGCGAATGGAAGCAGCGATATGTCAACTATCGAAAATTCGTCACTGTCGCCCTGCAGAAGATCAGTCACAACCATCCACCTGGAGAAGTTCCCACAGGCCCGCACAAAACCGTCCTAGCCGCCATGGCGTCCCTGGATCAAGCGATACTGGAGCGATTCAGAGAGGTGTGTGAATGTCCTTGATCGGCCAGATTATAGTGCTGATTTTGCTAGCTGCTCTCAGCGCGCCCCGTCTGGATTCGAAGTGCTTTGATCGCTCAGTTTACCAAAGAACAAAGGCGCACCATACGAAAGTGAGTTGTGATACCCGACTTGAGGAAGGGAAGCTGATCTTTCAGCAACAAGATGTACTTTCCGGCTGTCGTATACACCTTCGGTGCTGGCCCCTTCTGGAAGACGGTCGTACGATATGGCTATGATCCCACCAATGATCCTTCAGCGTATCGGTAAGCCCGCTGACTTGACGCGTCGGATGAGTTAAACTGACCTGTCACAGCTTTCAGAGGATATACTTCTACATGCATGTCAATCGACTCGCTCGTGTCGCCAATGCGATCAACTCGGAATCGGAGGAGGAAGGAGAAGAAGACGAGAAGACCAAGAGCGCGTGGAGGAAAACGCAGGATAAGTTGATCGCAGAGGGAAAGCGACCACCCCTCGATGACAAGTGAGTCGCTCGCTCTCCCTTTTTAACCTACTGTGCTGCCCATCTTCTCGCTATATCTGTCGCGGGAATCGCTGACGTGACCAGACTGGCAGCTACCTTCGACGCAAAGATGTTGAATAGCGATGCCCCCGACTTTCTCTTGTGCGATCTTGTCGACCCCATGATCGAGAAGATCGTCAACGACCCAACCAACAAGACCGCCAACTGCCACGTGAGTCTTGCCTTGCCGTCTTCGATTGCATATCTGTGCAGAGGCTGATTAGCAGCCCCAAAGTGGCTTTTTCGACGCCGATGCTATGGAGCTTATCAAAAGTGTCACAAAGACGAAGTTCACCTACATGTGGGACAAGAATGAGCCGGCGCCGGATAGTCTTTGCGATGACTTGATGCTGGAGTATGAGCAGAAGAAGAACGGGGCTACGGAGAAGAAGGCCAAGGGGGTTGGCTCGGGCAAGAAAAGAGGAACCGATGGGGGATCTGCTACACCTGCAGTGGAGGCAGGAGGAGATGCAGAGGAAGGAGAAGGAGGAGGACCAGTTGAAGTGCTGGAACAGGAGGAACGAGTGGCAGAAAACTAGGTAGGGATGACTGAACAGCTTGAAACAAGTCTTCCCGGAGTGTGCAAAATGATAACGGTATTGACGAGGATGCATGATAATGAGGGCAGCCCTCTCTTCGCCTCCGGGCATCGTTGTCGTTGTCGTTGTTTCAGATTTGGGCACCATACATATATCATCCTCACCATCACTTGCATTTCAACCTCGATGTCCCTCTCGCCCTTGCATTCTCATCTCGACCTGTCGACTACATGCACGCACCCGACATGACGTCCAAACATGCACCGGCTCTACCTCTCGTCGTACTCGACAGTATCGCTCGCAGTCTCCAGCTTGACAATGCTCAGAAGACGCTGCTGAACTTTACGCTTGCCTCTCGTTCAACTTATGAACTAGTCGCTCCTCATCTGTATCGAGACCTTCATATCGATTCGGACACACTCCCCATCATCCTGCGAGGCCTCGTCATGCCCACTATCGGCAACGACCACGGGCTGCTGCTGCCATCGAGGTATCCATGGGATAACGAGGAAAAGGAAGACGGGGTCATAGCCATCACGAAGGAAGACCCAAAGGCTAAGGCGGAACTGAGAGCAGCTCGAAGGAAGATGGTCGACGACTACATGGAGAGTATAAGGCCGAAAGTGAGCGGGTGTAATTTTCTCTGTGAGTATGTATGGCTGACGTATAGGTGAAGCTCGCTGTGAAGCTCGACGAGGATATCATGTCGACCCCTTACCCCAACGCCCAGTCTCACCGACGAAAACTCGCCCTGCTGGCCCGAACGATCCGTCTCGTCATGACCGATTTCCCTTCCAAGGAAGACCTCGTCGACCTGGCGAATCTCGCAGTCTCTTCGCTGGATATCCTCTTCCCCTCTGCGACATTCCTCGTGCTGGGTCCATTGGTCGCTGTAGACAATGCCAACGACTACTTGCACGACCGGATTGACACGTTCATGTTCGCCTTTCAACAAGCTGCAATGCCGCGACACATGTGTAGGTTTTATCATCCAAACACCGAATCAGAGCACGAGACCGCTCGGCTTCGACGACGTAGCCATGGAACGGTAGTCGTCGAACAGGCTGGTCCAGGTTTGGACGTCAATCCCGAAGGAGTCGCCCGCGACGACCTTTCCACCCGAAGACTCGATACCTTTGTCCATCACAAAGTCTGCGGGACGCTTCCTCGACCGATCGCTTGCGCCAAAAATCAGATACATTGGTCAGCTTGCTGGCGCGGTTTTTTCGACCGGACGTGCCGGATCCCTCATGTTGGCTATCCCCATACGTTCATCGCTTCACCGTATCCGCCCCACCGAACAGATCTTGACGGAACGACGTGCACGGTATATCACATGAGACAATCCCCGTCGAGAGAATATAGAGAACACCCTTATGCCACCAAAATATGGGCGGGTGTAGTACATCGAATTTCGTCAAGGTGGAAGCGATGGAGCAAAGAAACGGCGCCCAGTGCGGTTAACATCTTCGATCGGGCGGTTCATGAGAGGGATGCGGAGCCGCCTGTATGTCAAGCTTGCTTGGGGTTACCAGGATTATTGCCAGACGTAAGTGTCACCTCACGACAGAGCTAACGAGCAGGGCGAGGCGACAACTTGACCACATGCACGCGGTCGCTGTGCAACTTCTTCTTGGGGTGGGCAAAGCCTGTGGCAGGGAGAACTTCCGGCTGGGATTACATGCGGAGCTGGGACATGAACATTGGCGTGGAAATGGTAGGCTGATATCAAGACCGATTATGTGCTTGTAGATCTGTCCTGTCGGTCTCTGTTCTTATGCACATAATGAGCCATACAACAATCACCATCCATCCGCCCATCTCGGTACTGCTCTGGTCCATCAAAGATCCAGAGTAAGTACGGGCATGACTACTCACATCGTCAAACCGGCTCTCCACCTCGCGTCGATCCGAACCTTTGATTTTGACCTTTGACTTTGACTTTTATCGGACTTTGACATGCTGCTCGGTATCGGTATCGACATTCTCTCTCTCGCTCGATTCGAAGCTTTCGTCCAACGGCGAGGGGTCGAAAAGGTCGCTAGGCGTGTCTGCTGTCGCCGTGAAATGCTGAGCTTTGCGAAGCTATCCGGGACGGTAGGGTCTGTCAGCGAGGTGGATATCTTGCCCCAACAGATTAGATATCTCAGCACTCGGTAGGTCTTCCCTTTCCCTTTTAAGCTCTATCACTCCATACAAGAGGTCTAGGAGGCTTTGCTGATCTTGCTAGATGGGCAATCAAAGAAGCAGCCTACAAAGCGCTCTACCCTTCACTACACCTCTTGCGATCCCTCCAACCCGACTTTCTACTCTCTTTCCACTCTCTCGACTTGCATCACCACAAAGGCGTTCCACAGCTCCACCTGCTTCGACATACATCCGCCCCTGCCTCCTTCCGTTCGAGCTCGGCTGAGATGGAAGAGCAGGTCAAGGCGGTGGAAGAGGAGAGGATCAAGGAGATACAGTTGATGTGCTCGTTGAGCCATGATGCTGGAGTCGCGGTGGGCGTGGTCATTGCCAACAAGATATACCCTGGGTCTTAGTCCCCTCTGGTCGATGTTGAAGTACCCAAACTCCACCCTCGAACGCTACCTCTGGGCAGACGACAGTGCATCGACCTGCTCGACTTGCGTCTCCGTCTTTCGACTTGCGCGTCTCAAGGACAGACTCTCGAAGTTGCGATTTGTCCGGTTCTTGCCATTTGCTTGGAAGATTCCGTACCGCCGAAGCCTGCCCGCTTGGTCAAAAAGGTGTTTGACAGGGATGATAGGGATAGAAGCAGTATCTGCATCAAGGCTACGGAGACGGAGAAGCAGTGGGATTTATATAGAACATGTAGGGGGAGGGTAATGAAACGCATGAAGCACTATCAACAAGGGACCACATCGAAAACAACGACGTCCATCATCCTTAATACCTTCGATAACCTGCACGTCAGCACACTGCTCATGTTGACACACCTCGTGCAGCTCTGCGAACTCACCTTGAGGCAAAGGAGAAGGAGACTGAGGTCGTTGTTGCTGCCCATAGCCCATGTTCCTCACGTCAAAGTGCGAATGCGGCGAGGCATGCATGAACCCTGGCGGAGGCGCTGTCGGTCCGTTTCCTTGTCCTTGTCCTGCTTGGTTTGCGCTCGACGAGTGGAACGGTGATTGATGGGCTGGCGAGTGGAGGTTGTGCGAGTGAGGATGGGAGAGCGAGTGGAAGTCGTCCAGTCGAGAGTGGGTAGGTCGGTCAGGCGAGAAGAGTCGAGATGCGACGGCTTGTTCCCAGTTTGGCATCGAACCTATCTCGTCAGCTTCAATACTCCAGCTTGC
>JALPCD010000365.1:0-14018 GCA_026538415.1 Cryptococcus sp. GC_Crypt_1
AATACACGGGTCACACGCAGCCCGTGAGAGGCTTGAGCTTGCGGGCGGGAGAAGATGGTGGCAGGTCCGGGCGGGTCCAGGGGTGGAGGGCGAGTGGATCGTCATGAAGAAGGATTGGAAGGGCTACGAGGAGAGCAAGAAGGAGGGTCGGATGTCTGGCACGAGTACGCCTTTGAGGAAGGGGAGTAGAAAGGACAAGGCGGAATCGAAGGATAGCAAGGGGAAGGAAAAGGCGCATGGTGGTGGTGCTGGTAGTGGGCATGATGAGGAAGGGATGGTTGGAGAAGATGGTGGTGTTGAAGATAACGGAGAGTGTGAGTTGGACCCGTTGTTCAGGGATGATAGCGCTGATGAGCAGTCAGGAAAGAGATGGACGAGCTGCGTTGCATGCTATATAGTGAGCTATCGCAAACGCGTCACCGATCAAGCTAACAGGGTAGTACATGGCGGAGCGTAAGCTACATGTGGAACAATGCAGGAGCTAACATGGCAGCTACTACTGGGGTTCGATCAATACCCATCGATATACCATCTGGCGATACGCTCGTAAAATGCACGGCAGATGTTTCGCCGTCAACTACCGCAGTACGCAGACTACCCTTCTCCCTTGTCGACCATCCGCTGATGATACAGAAGCACCACAGTATCCCTTCCCGTGCGCTATACAAGACTGCCTGGCAGCTTGGTTATACCTCGTCAACCCACCTCCCGAGGCAAAACATAAGCCGGTCGATCCGAAGAATATCGTCCTCGCAGGCGACTCGGCGGGGGGTGGATTGGTCTGGGCATTATTGCAAATTCTCCGAGATACGCCTGGGTTGGAGCTGCCTGCAGGTGCGGTATTGATTAGTCCGGTGAGTTGTCACCAGCTTTCGTCGTTCGGGCAGCTGACAGACAGTGGTCGGATTTGACTCACAGCTTTCCGAGCATTCTCAAGAACACAGCTACGGTAAGCTCCCTCGTCGTCCCCCTTGTCTGCATGAGATGAGCTAACGTCCAGGACATCGTACCGCCTTATGGCTTCATACATGTAAGTCGCTTCCTGTCCTCGCAGTGTGTCCAAAATGACGAGTAGAAACCCTCTTCGCTTTGGCCTCCTCCTCCATCCGAACTCACCGCCGAGATACAAAACAACCTCCGTACTCGGGTCCGCCATGCCGTCTCTCGACTCCGAGGCGACTCATCCGACCCATCCCATCCTTCCCACATCGTCCCACCCGAGCATCTCAAATCGTCCCTCGTCCACGAACCGACGCAATCTCCCCCCGAGATCAAATCATCCTCGCCTCACAACGCCTCTCTTTCGCGCAAGGACTCGAAAGCGACACTACACCCCGTCTCTGACCGACACGATGAACATCATCAGCCTGGACCATCCGGCGAACCGAAACCCCATCCTCATCGAGCCAATCCTGGAATGGCGTACGCATCGCTTGCGCCCAGAGAGGAAGCATCAACGACCGAGGATGTACGACACACGACGTTGACACTATGCAATACGCCAATGAGGCTGGAGGTACAGGAGAACACGGTGTTAATCGATACTCAGATCCAACTCTACGCTACGAATGCTCAGCTCACGCATCCTTGGGTGTCACCGATCATGGGGTATCTAGGAGGGTTGCCGCCGTTGTTGATCATCGCTGGAGAGAAAGAGGTGTTGCGGGACGAGATCATCTTCATGTGAGCTAAACTCCATCCTGTCATATCTGCACAAGCTCATGGAAAGTGCGCATAAAGCTGCTCATCCGGACCAACATCCCGTTCGAGACGATGTCAAAGCGCAGCTTCCTTCTCTACAGGGTATCGAGGACAAGCATGGACCGACCAACGTCCATCTGCAGGTATATGATGGTGAGTCCAATTTTTGCCAGCTAAGCTGATATCTCAGGTGCATGTCATGATCTACCCTTGTTCTCGATGACCAAAGTCGCTCGTGGGGCCTTTCGAGCGATCTCGTCCTTTGCCCGATACGTCACACCGTCTGCACCCGGCTCGTTGTCCATCTCCAAGTCGCATGCCGGTACACCTCCCCGATCGGGTGACATCACGCCCGCTCAGTCGGCTTCGAGACCCGCTAGCACAGTGGATGGTATCAAGCCGGTCTTGTCGAAGCCTATCACCTCGGAACCTCCGCCGATCACTCCTCAAAATTCGAATGATGTACAACAGCCTACATTGGACATGTCGAAGTTGGCAGTTACCGATCTGGACGAGCCAAGCGGAATGGTCGATAGCCCTAGGAAGATGTCTCATCCGGTGCTCGATGAGGCTCCTCGCTCAGGTTCAAAGTCTACCCGCTTCGACCCCGGAGATGACGTTGGACCGAGATTTGGGGAAGACCCAGCGGACCAAGATAGCAAAGCTCCACCTGGGAGTGCTGGGCATACAGGAGTTTACCGAGGTGCCAATGTGAGCTTATGCCCCCTGTAGTAGGTCCCTAGTGAGCTGACTGGTAGCCCTTTACCGACCATATGATCCGAGAACGAGTCGCGACGGACGGTACTTGTCGACCTCTTGAGCCGGTAGATCAGCTCGAGGCGATGACGATGCCGGCAGACGAAGTGGGGATGATCAAAGAGGGTCCGGCTATTCGATATCTCAACGGGCAGTCGCTCTGGGATAAAAAGTACAAGCATGCGATCAAGACGGTCGAGCGGCATAGGAGGAAGAATCTGAGGATAGCACATGAGCGGGACGTGGGGAAAATCTCAAAGATGTGGGAGGGGAAGATTGAAGAGAGAAGGAAGCGGAGGGGCGACGCGTCTGGGACAGAGGCTGCAGCGGACGGCGAAGAGGATGCAGCAGGAGAAAGGGAGGACGGCTGGGAGACGGAAGTGGGAAGTGATCATGGTGATGCGGATGAAGGTCACGGGTTGAGGAGGAGGTTGAAGGAGAAAGCCAAGGGAGATAAGAGGAAAGACAAGAGTGTGGAGGAGGGGCTTCTGGATCAGAGCTGGTCTTGGTCCTGGGCGTTGGATGGGGAAGCTCCTCCGCCCAGCGCTATCGTCTCCAGGAGAGACTTTGTGAGTTTTTTTTTATTTTGGCAGCCTTTTCGCTGACAGGCAGGGAGAGGCAAGACAGCTAGCCCTGATGGCAGATCGGATGGATACGGCACACGACTCGCCAGTACACGGTCTGAGCATCTGGGTCGGTCTCGCAGCTTTCTTCAGCACCTCGAGCGAGCGGAACAGGGCGCATGAAGCGTTGAAGAGGGCGCACGAGGAGAAGAAGGCGGAGCAGGCGGGTAGGGGGACGTTGCCTGGAGAGAGTCCGATTGGGCGTGGAGCGGTGGAGAAGGGACAGAGGGGGATAGGCAAGGTCGGCAGGCTCTTTGGCTTCGGCAAGAGGTGAAGAGCAGGAGGAGGTTGGCGCGTGTATCTGGAATATGATTTATGGACATGCCATGCATCTTCCGCTGTCCCATACCAAGAAAACTACCGCCCCTCATTGTCCTGTCGCACACCAGATCCAGCTCCTGTCGCCATCCGACGTGAACCTCCTCGCGCCTAAGCAGCACCAGAGACGAGGGGGGAAGAGCCCAGTTGGCTAAAGTCATCTTGAAGAGCGCTCAAAATCGCCTGTCGTTCGATGGACGTCGTATAGACCCGTTCCTTTGGGCCGGTCTGTTGCCATCCCGAACTGGTAATGAGCGACGGGTCCCTGTTCCAATCATCAATGGTCGACGTGACAGTCTTGATCGTGCTGTCGATTTCGGCTCGTCTGGGTGCGCTCGCTTCAGACCAGACGGGATTGTCGAGCGTGATGCCGAATTCTCGAATGCCGCCATTCTCGACATATCGAGGGTTGGCAAACGTCGATCCGCCTTGACTTCCTCGGAGACGACCGTCGAGCTTCTGCGTCGTGCCAGCCAGGGTGTTGCCATGTGAGATGACTGAGATTCCTGTGAAACCACAGTCAGCTATAGCTTTCGCGGCGTGGAAGATGGTAAAAAGGGGGCAGTGAGCTAGCGTACGATTGTGGCCAAACTTCTCGAGCACACTGGCGGCGTACAACGTCCTTTCTTCGTCGGTCCACCTGTCCTTCCCATACCTCCCTTCGCACATCTCCTGTAAAAACGGTCAGTCAACTGGTCCCACCACGGGCGCGCAAGGGGAGCGAGCAGCAGTCGACTGACCCGCAATCGGAAGACTGGTCGCAGCTCTCCGTCAATTGACCAGATCAAAGGTTTCTCGCCAAGCTCGAAATCGGTTGGTGCGGCGCCAGTCAACGGATCGATCGCTCCCGTCTCCTTGGCAAGCGTCTCGAGGGTCCGTTGGAGGTTGGACGCAATGTATGCTGTCGGCTGGAGGTGTTTCGGGATTTTCCTGAGAATCGATCCCATCTCGCTGGCTTGGTCGAGGCCCCTCGAGGAGAGCTGGGTGAAGGCATTGACGAATCGCTTGTCTTCGGGATCCGAGGGGTTGATGGTATAGGTGAGACCGTTGGAGACAATGTCCACGGTAGGAGGAAGCGGTCGCCGGTCTGCATAGGTTCAGCTCTACAGGACAGGAGTGGTGATGGGAAGAGGCCAACAACGTACAAGCTTTGGCTTCGTCGATTCGGTTGCCCTCAGCTAGACGGATCAGCGATCCAAGTCGGTTGTGATGGGGTCAGCCTTGGTTCAATCATACTCACTGTTGAAGTGACGCTGAAACCCAATCGTCATGGCGCCTGGTTTCTCCGCCGAATTATACGACTCCTACACACAGATCAGTCTCGACACACCTGCAAAAGTCAGACGGTGACATACATCGGTATAATTGGTCTCTGCAGCGCTCAACACGTTCACCCAGGAGGGCAGGGTAGATTCCGGCTTTGACAGCTGCTTCGCCTGGAATTTAGCCATAGCCCCCTTGAGCAATCTCGCAAGCGTGCTGTTGGCATCCGGCGCGGGCGAGGTGGTCGCGTCGGTCGCAATAGTCGCATTGGCCGTCGGCTGAATGGTGCTGCTCGACGTAGGCAGAGGGACAGTCGATTCGGTCCCTGCGCCACCGGTCAAGTCGAGCGTAGTGGGCTTCAAGAACTTTTGGAGTCGAGCTCGTCGGATATCAGCAGGAGACGGCTGAGCACTTGTATCGTCGACAACGGCACTTGGAGCGATTGTCGAGGTCTGAATGGCAGAGTCCAACGCTGCTTGGTTAGCTTGTTATAACGCTGGAGAGGATGACTTGCGAGCACCGACCAAACTGAGCTGTCCGGCATTGATGCTAGGCTGCAGGGTAGTCTTGGTAGCGATAGAAGTCATGATGGTCAACAAGGAGCTGTGTAAACGTGTGGTGGGAGTGGAAGAAGTCGAGTGGACAAATGTGTATACCAGACCAGACCCACTCCCACTCCACCTTATATGTTGGTGCGATGGAAATGCCGAAGGGGCGGAACCCCAAAGGATGTGCTGAAGAAGCCGTTTTGAACAGTAGTGGTCCTTCCTTTCATCCTGTACGTCCAGCAGCTTCCAGCATGAAAAGAGGAGAGTTGTGAATGCCAAATGCTGCATGGGGTTTTGTGTATCTAATATGGCTACACTGCTCGTCAGCGCGAACACCCTTCCTTGTGCTCATGCGCTACTGACGATTTCTTCCTTCTCTGGTCCAGCCTCCAACGCCTAGTCGAGCTTGGTGATAAGCTTGCCCTGGTTTCCACCCTCGAACAGCTTTTGGTAGACTTGCGGGATGTCCTCGAATTTTGCAGGAACAACAGTCTCGCCCTCGGTGTTGGTGAGCGTACCGTCCTTGAGCCACTTGGCGAGGTCCTCTCGACCCTTGGGGACGAGCTCTGGGTGGTCGAAGAAGATGAATCCTGTCGCATGTCAGTCGAGGAAACCGTTCCGCAAAGGAAAAGAGTATGCTTACCATGGATGGTGTATCGGTTGAAGATGACTTCTCCCCAGTTGGAAATGTTGAATCCCTTGTCGTTGTAGCCTACACATCAGTTGGTTGCATGGTGGACGAGATAGGTCGAACTCACTAGAGATGGCTCCACAAGCAGTGATCTTTCCGTGCCTCTTGATCAACTTGAGCATGTTGTTCAAGATTTCTCCTCCGACATTGTCAAAGTATCGGTCGGCATAATCCGGGAGGGCCTTGGCGAGGTGTTGAGGGTACTCCTTGTCCTTGTAGTCGATGCACTCGTCGGCTCCGAGCGACTTGACCCTAGCACATGAGCATTTCCAAATCCACCTCTTGACCGATTCCAAACGCCAACTCACCAGTCACACTTGGCCTTTCCACCTGCGATACCGACAACCTTCTTGCACCCAACGACCTTTTTGGCGATTTGGACAAGAGTGCTTCCGACCGCACCAGCCGCTCCAGAGATGACGACCACATGGTCCTTGGTCAACTCCATCTCTCCAAAGGCTCCGACATAGGCTGTGAGACCCGTCATTCCTGCCATTCCGAGAGAAACATACTCCGACTGGCCTGGGATATCGCTATATTTGTCAGTCAAAGGGCGCCGTAAAGGGGTGGAGAAAGGTTCTGCTTACAGAGCGGGGACGTTGAAGGGTCCTGCGGATACCTTGACGTATTCTGCCCATCCTCCGCTGACAATCATCTTGTCACCCTCCTTGACACCATCCGCTTTGGAAGCTACGACTTGGCCATACACCGATCCCTTGATGACATCGCCGGCAAAGATGGGTGGAGCGTACATTCGTTTCTGTCGTCAGCCCCTATCTACTCCAACAACCAAGCACAGGCAGGATGGGGTGTACGTATAGCATGGAGGAGGTGACTTACAGGGTCAAAGGTGTCGTCCATCCATGTTCGTTGGGCGGGGTCGTTACCCAGCGCAAGGGTCTTGACGATATACTCTCCATCCTTCAACTCGTCGGCCTGGGGCACAGGTCGAGTCTCGAGCTTGAACGTGGAAGAGGTGATCTTGTCGGTAGGTCGCTCGGCAAGGATCCAAACCTTTTGTTCCTTGGGCAGAGATTGAGACATGTTGCGATATAGGTTATACAATAAGGGAGAGAAGTGAAAGTCGATTTGTTGTTGAAAAAGTTGGGTTCGGAGGGTTGATTGATCATATATATATACCTCTCGTCTGTCGGTGGAGGGGATTTCTGTTTACTGACTCAGCTGGATGCATGGTAGTTGCTCGAACGGTGTTTGACCGGTCTAGCTACACCACTCTCCATGTATGCATGGGCACCAGGATGGTACCTTCGCTAGCATAAGGAGAAGAGTGCTCTAGAAGCTTGGAAACAGGTCTGGGCGGGGTCGGCGTCGGCGTCATCGCCACCCAACAGCCCACTCCGCAAAAGGCGGGTCGCCCTCATGTCCACGGCCGTACTCTAGGTAGGGTAGGGATGGAGATGGGTCCAAATCTCCGGGGACACCTCTAGAAATGTTGACAACCCCCCGTTCATCCCTCTGACGATCCCCTACCATACAAGTAACACCTACCAACCATGCCGAAACAGCCCAATGCGACAGCTGGGCCATCGACAAACAAGGGACGGCCGATCAAGGTGATTCAAAAGACGGCAGAGCTGTTGAAGCAGGATGCGAGTGTGAGTGGGAAAGGAAAGGGGAAAGCGGTCGACAGTGTCGTGGGCGACTTGACGGGTCTGATCAAAGGTCAAATTGGCCCCCCTACTTTCGGAGATGCCGTCAGCTGACAAGCAGAAGCATGGAGTCTACCCAATGCGCTACAAGTCGAGAGGTTCGCCAAGGTGGGCTCGATAGTTCTGCATCATGGGCTGACGACAGGTTCGGGCGTTGGAGATACTTGCCTTCCAAAATGCCATCAAGTCAGCCTCGTAGGCTAAATTACTCTCCAAGAGTATAGAAGCAAGCTGATCTGCAGTACGCAAGGGTCGACTCGAGTATTCCAGACTCTCCCTCGGCACCTCAGACGCAGAGCCGCATCGCACAACCCGCGTCGAGTCCCTAAACGTCTCCGACACCGCGCTGCTGCCGAAGTTTGTCCTCCCGCCTTCTTCATCTTGCCTCTGCTGACTGGCAGATCGATGCAGGTAGCAAAATAGCCAAGATCCATCGCCAAAGAGCCAAGCTGCGCGCTCGAGGCAACCTTCGAGGAGAATCACGTACCGCCCAACTCCTCCTTCGTCAACGGGATAAAAAATGGCTTCCTACGCATCTCTACCACGCCAAGCGATTTCACATGACCAACCTGTGGGGATACCGACTCGCTCTCTCTCCTACGCTCAAGAGCTTTCGGTCAGCCTTTCGAGCGACAAAGCAAAAGTGTTTGGTATTTGACACGAGTTATTTTGGAATAATGGAGTTGGAAGGGGATAGGAAGGCTTTGGTCGGTCTGTTAACACGGATGACGGATGGGCCCATTGCTGGGAGCAAGTGAGTACAGAGCCTGGACGAGCTTGGGGAAGGGAATGTTATAGCTGATGGGTAGGTTTGAGACTGGGTCGAGGCTCGCCGAAGTGAGGCTGTATCATTTCGACGCCTTCCCGCTGGGCTTGATCGGACCGGTCGAGATACTCTGGTGTCCAGACGGAAGTAAGCTATGGCTTCGGCTTCACCCTTCCATCTTTGCCGAAGCTTTCGATGCCATCAAGAGTGCTATCGTGAGCGATGGACTGTCGGTTCCCGTCCACCTCCGGGATCTACGTGAAGACCTCGGCTCGTTCGACCTTGTCGGACCGCAAAGCGGACGTCTGATCAGACGTATATTGCGAATCTGTCGGCCAGAAATCGAGCCCAAGAAGCGGGTGAGTCCAGTCTTATTTTTTTGAAAGACGGATGAGAGCGCTGATGGGTAGTTTTTCAACAACCTAGGCGATCCGACGTTGCATCCCCGAGGACTCGTAGTCGGCTTTCAGGCATACGATCCTCGACTTCACTTTCCACCTCCTGCTGTGCCCGACATCTCCGCCCCCACAGCGACCTCTTATTTTACGTCTATTGAGCCTATCGGGCCTTATCAACAAGCTCGTGCAGCCAACCGAATCGTGAGACTCTGCTCGAGCGATCTGTGGGATGGCGAAGCTCGAGAAGACTCCCTTTGGCCATCATCCAAAAAGTCTGATCTGGATCATCGACGTCGACAGCTCTCGCTTCCCGGTACCAAGCTCCGCCCGTTAGCTCAAGACGACCGCATCTCTATACTCCTCATCGCCAAGGGCGAATCGTACACTCTTCTTTACCCCCGAGGATGGGCTCAACCGATCCTCCACTCTATCGCATATTCGGCTACGCTCATTGGCGGTCTTGAAGAGCGACAAGCATGGTATCGGGAGTCGGGCATACCTTGTTTCCCGGAACACTATGGCAATACATGCAAAGCAGGAAAAGAGTGGGAAGATATGGTCGCGGCCGAGGATAAACGGAGGTGGATGAGGAGACCTCCGGGGAAGAAGATTGAGGACCCCACTTGGCAGCCTGGTTGGGAGACCATCTTGGGCTTGGGGGAGGAAGAAGCGATGAACGGGCAGAAGGCTTGGCTGTTTCCTCCTTCGCTAGGAGATTTCAGCGGGAAGGCAGAAGGGGCGATCGGTGCATTTAGGAGGCAACGGGGGTTGAGTGGAAAGAACGTGGCGGAGAAGTGTGGGGTGGTGCATGTGCGCATAGAGGTGCAAGGGAGAGGTAGTCCAGGTCGGATGGCGCAGATATACCGGCTGGAAGAGGAAGAGCGCTTGACGTGGACAAACGCGGTGAATAGGGGCTCGGATCGGGTGTCGAGTGACCTGCCGCCTGCTCTCGAGGTATGTCCCAATCATGATAGAAGGCGGAGCTGATGTCTAGCTGGGAGAGGGAGAGCCTGATATGGCAAAGCTGGTCGGATACTCGACGACTGGAAACTTTAGCCTGTCGAGAGGACGTGGGTTTGGGCTGGGAACGATTTCTCTATCCGCTTGGAACGAAATGTCGAGGATCTCTACGGAGGCGGAAGATGGGAGGGGAGTGCTGGTCAAAGTGAGGAACAACGGAGGGAGACTGTGTAGACTGGCGAGGCTGTATCTGGTGTAGCGTGTGCAGCGTGTAGGGCCAATAGTCATTCGGCACGGTGGGAGCGGGATGCAGTTCGATTTGGTCAGACGATACATTCTCGTTTTCAGAATCTGCTATGGCGTGTATGGGCTACATGTACTTTACTTCTCCTTTGCGGTTCTTTACAAGCCGAATCGAGGTCCAGCGTCGCTCTTCAGGTCCCTAGATGTCAGTAGGGGTCCATGGTGAAAGAGGGAGAGTCCATTACGCATCGTCTGGTCCAAAGTTGTTGGCATCTTGGAATCCACCTCGTCCGCCTTGTCCACCCTGTCTCTGTCCAGACTGTCCACCGACGTGTCCAATAGCAGGGTCATGTCGATGTGCCGTGGCTTCAGGAGCCGCATCGTTGCCCAAAACATTGTCGTTTGTCCCGGCGATTCCATGCTCGTTGTCGTGTCGCTTCCCCGACAAGGGAACAGTGTCCAACGTCTCGTTCAATCCACTGTTCTGCGCTCCGCCTTCTCGAGCACCGTGACTGTGACCGTGGTCATTGTGCTGGTGGTGATGGTGCAACGCAGTCTCCCTGTTTCCAGCATCGAGACCTTGTCCATCGGTTTGAGCCGTCTCTGCCGCTTTTGATCCTCCCATCAGACCGGCTCCACTCCCTACACCTCTCGCACCGTCATTCTCTACTCCTCCTTGTCCGAGCGCTCCTCCATGAGCGTGGGCGCCGTCCCGATGGCCAAAGACCTCTCCGGTCGTTCCTCGTCCTTCGAGCTCTCGACCTTGACCGGGGACAGTGGAGGGGACGTAATCATCACCGGTGTGATGGGACGGAGCACCAAAACCTCCACCTACGACAGTGTGTCCTGCGTCTTCTGGTTCAGCGACGTTGTCGTTTAGCCCGAAGCGGGTGGTGAGGTTGGATCCAAGAGAGTGGCCCTTGCCGTTGGAAGAGGTGTTGTCGTTGTGCTACACTTCAGTGTTACTCGGGTGTAAAGATGGCAGAAGTCGGCTCACAGTCATGTTGGTTATGTGTGTACTAGAGATGGAATACTGGTAAAGAAGAGGTATGAATGGAAAGAGTGGAGATATAAGCGGTTGATGGCTATGTACTGTCTGCTACGAGTACTGACACCATCGGCATTTGCATGACGTCGTTGTCCCTTTGTTGGTTGAATCATGTGCATGAGTCACAAATAGATCGAATACATGGGCTTAGCTAGCGAATCGAGCATACCATCCTCTGGCATAATCGCTCGAACCGGTTGGGATCGCAAGCAGAGAGAGAGACGTGTGTCGGTCAGTCGGTCGTTCAAGAGATGACATGGTGGTCAGTAGCATCGTCATACTTGAACATCGCTTGACCTTCTTTCCGATACTCGAGTTTTGCCACTCAGAAATCAATCGCGTACAATATAGCTACATAGCTGTTTCTATCGACTCTAGCTACTCGTACTCGTACTCTAGGCAGAATTCAGCTTCTGCGGGATCTCTGTACCCTCGGCATCTTTGACCTCTCTCAATACCGCCTCTTCATCGTCCTCCTCGGCGAATGTATACACTACCCGCTGGGCATTGTCCCATGGCTAGATTATCAGCTCGGCTGGACGAAGAGGATGTAAGGAAGGGGAAAGGGGGCACGCACGACTTCCGCATTTTTGCCGTATACCATGTGACGGAGGATATCTCCATGCGCTACCACTGCTCGTCAGCAACAGCTCTCTCTCTCTGCTCTTGACACAGAGGCGACGAGCAGTGCGAGGGATCTCCGTGAAGGTTTCCGAATGAGCCTGAGGAAAAGAGGGGAAGGGAAGGGACCGACTGACCGACAATCTCTTGCTCTGGTCGATCGCGCAACCACCTCCTGACCTCCTTCGCCCTTTCGGCGGCTTTTTCAGCCGCAAATTTCCCAGTCTTCGAAGCGTACTTTGAGTCCAAGCCGGAGAAATCCAGGTCGACAAAGATCCCTTCGTTGGACTTTTGGAGCTCTTCTACTGGGAACGTCGGCGTGTCACATGCCATACTGGTGCAATTAGTCTCCGACATACTGTGTGTGAACCAGCAGTGTGTTGTGTTGGCTAGACTCACTCGGATGCTTCTTGAAGAATGTCGAGAATGATGACTGGCTTGCCTTCTCCTTCGAGGCGTTTCTTCAGGCTAGGGTAACCAAGCAGCATCGTCTCCATGGGTCGCCTCATCTAAACCATCAGCACCGGTGTGGAATGTGGGAGTGATCAGTCACTCACACAGGAAGAGACCAATAATTGGGCGGTCTGTTGAACCGAATCTTTCGTCAAGTCGTTGAGCGCGCGAGCCTGGTCTTGGCCGAGCGACGTCAGACGAGCGTCATGGACTAAAGGATATCAGCTCGGGAGTTTTCATCGGCAGGAAATGGGGGGATCTCCATGGACAACATGTATAGGGTAGTGATTGAGTGGTGGTTGTGAGTCTTTGGGAAATGATAGACGTACTGGAATAGTCGTCTGAGACGTTGTGTTCCGCTTGAGCATGTCGAGTCAGGTGGATCCGCTTGGATGTTGCTTTGGTCGCAGACATGATTGGACACTTGCTCTAGGTGTATCTTGTCAAAAGTAGCCGTGAAGGGATAGATTTTTTCTGCATGGCCAGACTGATCTTATACTCACAAAAGAGAGGTGTGCATTGGCCCGAGATGATAGGATGACGTTCACCATATACGAGTACTCCACACCACACCACACGAGGAGCCCTTTTCGACATTCGAGATCTCTTTCTCGACACCGCCATTTATTCCACCGATAGATCCTACTGTCACCCCCTTTCCTTCGACCAACACGACTGCGACGGGCGACGACGACGACGACGAGAATCCGATATGACACACACATGACGATCTCACGACCACTCTAACGACCCCATTCGCCGAGGCACCTTACGATGCAGACCGCCCCTCCGTCTTTATCCCATTTCATCATATTCAACCCGACCCTTCGAGTCGATCCAACCACCTCGACCCGACTTGAGCCTCGACCAGCTTCTCCAGCTGTTCCTGGCCTGGACTCCCTTGGACATGGAACCATATCTGCGAGTGCGCTCAATGGAAACAAACCTGGAAGTGAACGCAATGCGGAGGAAGGGTATGGAAAGGATGATGGACAGGTTGCAGACGAGGATGAGGACGGATCAGATGGAGAACGGGCCAAAGAGCTAGAAGAGGAACGGATCGAAGCGGCCCAGATCCTCTTTTACACCTCGAGGTCGAGTAGGACAGTCTCGAGGGCGACCATGTTGAAGCAGACTCGGCTGGTCAAGGGCTTGATGGGATTTACGGATATGCTCGTGCCGACAGCCAGGACTCTTTCGACAGATGGCACAACCAGCTCGACTTCGAATGACCCACGGCCTGTTGTTGAGGAGACCAAGCACCAGGAGAAATCAAGGGAGGAGAAGCTGGACAAGATGGATGCAGAGATTCAGACCGACGAGAAGGTGCTTCGTGCCGACGAGATAGAGCCCTTTCTATCCATTCGAACCGCCAAGAGCCGCCTCATCGTCTTTTCCCCCGAACTCAACTTTTACATTCACATCAATATCACCCTCTCCACCCTCACCTCGCAGGACGGGACTACCGTCGAGCCAGCACATAACGCCCAAGGAATATCGGACCAAACTATAGTGGGAGCTTTACAGC
Organism: Cryptococcus sp. GC_Crypt_1; assembly: GCA_026538415.1. Classification (NCBI taxonomy): domain Eukaryota; kingdom Fungi; phylum Basidiomycota; class Tremellomycetes; order Tremellales; family Cryptococcaceae; genus Cryptococcus; species Cryptococcus sp. GC_Crypt_1. The sequence continues at coordinate 13,588 of JALPCD010000365.1, forward strand.
GAGGCTACGACGATTTCAAGGTGTGTCCGACGACCCCGCCTTGTCTTCCTGTTCTTGATGCGGGCCTACTGATCGGTAGCTGTTACACGGCTCCCTGGGTGACCTCGTCTCGACCTCTGCCTCTTCTTCGGCTACGCTCGAGAAGTTTTGGACGAAATTTGCTTTCACGCTCGAGAACGACAACATCTCTTCGCCTCCGTCGCTGTTCCGCTCTCTCCCTCGACTCATCACGCCTACTGCACATACCCGACGAGGCGTCGAACGCGCTCTCGAGGTATTCATCGAAGATGCAGATCTGCCTCTTGGGACGGAACACGGCGTGTTCAATCAGTCGGGACCGCTCTTCTCGACAAACACCGATCCGGCTCTACATCGGTACTTGACAAATTTGGTGCACGCCACTCTGCCAATCATCAAGACACCCAAGGCAG
>JALPCD010000366.1:0-13972 GCA_026538415.1 Cryptococcus sp. GC_Crypt_1
AGCGGGTGTGGGATACTTGTTGATACATTCTGGCGGCCGTTCGACGTTGGAAGATGGAGGGAGGGGAGGTTGGGGTTGGGATGCAGAGGCCAATGAGGGATCTGTTGGATCTTCTGTGGTGGTCGATGGCCCTGCTTGGTGGACTTGACGACCTCCGCGCCAGTGGCCTGGCATGATGAAAGGTCGTGCGATGGTTGATGAGAGAAAGGACAGCGAGGATGTTGTCGTTGACAGGTTGACTGGACTTGGAAGCGGGTAACATCACAACCAGACCGAACATTACAAAAGATTTTGTAATGAATAATAATAATAATAATCACAGAATCCGATATTGACCGTCCAATCCCACCTTGGACACAGTAAATCACTCACCTCTTTCACACATCGACGACGATTGCGAGGACCATGCATCGACATATGAGCACCCGCGACTACACTCAAGGTATGATCGACGAATCGACGCGTCTTGGGCACGGTCGACAAGGGATGCGGTAGCGATGACCCGTGTTACAGATACAACTCCCTGACGACCTACGTTCCTCTGGGCTTCATCATGTTGGCGATGAAGATGGGAGAACAACGTTCTCATCGACAACCTTGCTGATCTTCATCTTCCACCTATAACTAGCTCTCGAACACTCCCCATATGCGCGTTCGAGGCGCTGGCGCGCTATGAAGGGGTACCCAGAGGGCGATCTTCATCATTCAACCCTGCTCCCCGCCCCTGAAGTAGAAATGTCTGTCAACAAACAACAATCTTCATTACACCTACATATCCTTCCTTCGGTGTTGCCTCCATCCCGTCCTCCCAAATCACCACTACGCCCAAAACACTCGAAGTCGACCTCCTCGCTCAGCCCGACGGGAGTGGAAAACATTCGCAAAGCGCTCAAGGCATTTCGACAGGCCCAACGAGATTTGGACAAGGAGGAGATCTCGTCGACTGGATACGTTCTGACATTACCTTCGGTTGCGGAGACCGCTGTCGACACACAGGCTTTCTCGAGTGTTCTGGAGAAGAGGAGAGGTCATTACAGGAGCAGGAGTCTACCTGTAGGTAGATCGTCCGGCCTTGCGAGGGAGGACTGCAACAATCAACCCATCACCACAACAATCCTACCTGAGAAGGACATGAAGCTCGAGCCGCCAAGTCCGCCAAAGCTCATCCCGGTGGAGAATACGACCGTCATCTCTCCCCTTCCTCTCAAATCTACGACCTTGTCAGCACAACGAGCACCGCCCATAACCCCACCCGAAGTTCGGATCACCAAACCTTCGATGCCGCCTGGTACGACTCCACCACCGTCTAATCGACCTATGCACCCTTTTGCAGCGGTCGTAGCGATGATGGAGAAAGGTGATTCGCCTACTAAACGTAAAGCTCAGACAAAGGGGAAAGAAGTCACACATGGAGAACGACCGACAACGGGCAAGCAGAGAAGCAGAAGAAACATGGTCGGACCTAGTGGGATCATAAGTGAGTGGCTGTCCTATTGCCAGCTAATGTAAAGGTCGAATGGCTTCTAAGGATTCGTTGAGCCGATTGGCGAGCAAAGCTTCAGGCCTGTTTCAACCCGGTGCAGGCTTTCTGCGACCTGCTCCCCCTGTCCCTAACAATCGATGGTCACCGACTCGATACGCTCCTTCGTCCTCACGTCAACCTTCACCCTCCCCTCGTCGTCAGGGAACACCAATCCCCTCGAATTTTGCAGCTGCGGAAATCGTAGAAATACCGAGATTCAAGAAGCGAGAGTTGAATTTGGCGATTGTGGCTCGGGACGGGATTTGGAGAGTAGCCTGGATCTCGTTGTGGATGTTGTGGATCTTCAATGGGATGCTCGGCTTGGTATGGTTACGCTCTGATCAAGCTGACAAGTAGTTCTTCGATGTCAATGTGGTGATCATCCTCGTTCAATGCGTACTTCACCCTTCATTCGACGCCAGCAGCGGCAAAAATTGGGCATTCGCTACTGCGGCGTATGCGATCTGTTGGGGCTTGTCGATTGCGGTGGTGTGGCTAGGTTGGGAGGTCGGCTACGAATGGTGGAGACGATGGCGGCTACCTCGACCGGCGATTGAGCCAATATACATGTCGCTTCCAGCATCGCTCTATCTCGCCCTCGCCTCGTATCACCATTTCATCTTCCTCACTCATATCCGTTTGTCGCCTCTGGGCACGCCATACGCTCGAGATGTCTTGCCAGAAGCCTGCCAAGCGCTCTTGCAGCTCGCACCCGGTCTGATATCGCTACTCCCTCGAGCGGCTATTGGGATCGTTCTCTTGATCTCGTTTTCGAACTCGCAACAAACCGTACAAACGCCATTTGGCGCAGTGGACGAAGCCCGATTTCGGGATGGTCACTTTTTCCGTACAGATTCGCCTGGTCAGCTCACACTGTATGCCCGAGGTGTCTTATTCGCCTTTGTCGCTTGTACAGCTCTTCGAACGGCTCTTGTTCTCCTGTCCGCCATCGGTCTGTGGGTCTCATCAGGTCGACCGCTTGGAGGTATTTTCGGTAAACGATATGCCCGCAAGACTCCGACCACTCCTCGAAGAGCGCGATCTTCGTATACGGCTAGGGACCCCAGTACGACAACTTCGCCTCAGAAATCCTGGTTGGCGACGGAGAACGAATTCGACTGGGCGTGGAAAGACCGTACACGAGCGAGAATCCAGGACGCCTTCGAGCTATGTATGCTCCGACGGGAGATCACTAGCTTTGCCGACATGTCGATACCTTGGGGTCAATCTGCTACCGTCATGCCTCTGACACCTACAACGGCCGGTAGCGGTGGACCGCAGTCAGCCAAACCTTTCCTGCACGATTTCGACGGCCGATTGCCCTCCTTGCAAGCGGCTCCGCTGCTGGATCTGCCTCGACCGGAGTCGACTATCATCCCAAAACGAAGCGACCTGGAGACTACACCGCGTCCACCGGTTTCGAGAGGTATAACGGCTTTCACCAACACCTCGGGCTCGTCGCAAGACGTGTTCTACACTCCTCTAGGTACCCCTGCACCGTCCGACCGACCCGACCCAACGGGCGTTACCGAGTTTGGCCTTCGAAGGAAGAGCGAAGAATCCGAGGATTCTGTGACCGATGACTCATCCGCTTTGATCGCCTCAGAACCGTCCCCCAGACCTAGTCGAGACGAATCGAGCGATTCTCATTCGTCTACACGAAGCTCGAGTATCAGACGGCGAGCGGCATCGGCTTCGGCTTCGACAGGTCGAGTGATATCCAAGGCAAGATCGACATCGGTCAGTCTGCTGAGGGAGAGCTTGCAGAATGGCTTGCTCAAAAGAGCGAGGAGCGGGACAATGCTCAGCGCTGAGAGTCACTATTCCAAAGTGGACGACGATAATCAAGTAGAGGAGCTCGCTCGTGAGTCGATATCATCTAGCCAGAGCTGACTTGAGCTGCTACCATACCTCGGAGGCGTAGTAAACTGGGTCTCGGTCTCGCTCCTGATGTCGACAGCTCTACGCTTCGGTCCACCACAGCTTGAACACATTTGACCAACATCGCCCAGTCAATCTCCATACGATGCATCTATGACTATTGCAGAACGGCTATTGACATCTCTCCCTTAACAGTCAGCCTCGCCTTTTCCGGAACGCCTTGACTCGTATCGCCGGGTTCGGAGGCTGGACTGACTTACGCGTCATCCCAGACTATGCGAGGAACATACCGTTTCCTACGTCTGCCCCTCCAAAATCGTTGACCTGGGCTTCATGTCCCTCTTTCAATGGTTTCTCCTCGGTCATCCAGGTCTACTGGAGCGATTTTGCTGGTAAGGAAGCTCGCCATGACTGATTGATGGAGAATTGGGGGCTTCGCGGGGAAATTCGGGTATCTAGTCCAGCAGTGATGGGCGAACGAGGGTACCGTAGGGACTCCGGCCTTGTCCTGAACAGCGGACTGGGCAAATCTCGTAGAGCGAAGTCGGACGTTCGCGACATACGTGTCACGGGCGAGATTGGATGGTCCCAAAATGCGTAGGACGGGGACATTGTGTCGAGGCGACTCTGATATGATGATCCTCCAGAGAACGAAGAAGCGGTGTCGTCCTGCCATTGTTCGTGTCCGCTCATCCTTCCTTTGCCTTTCTGGGTGCCGAGGGGTCGTACAGTCACTGCATAGTCCATATGTCTGCTGCATGCCATATGCCTCGGGCTGGTGGGTAATGTCCCACTTAGCGAGAGATGTTTTGCGTTCGCGGATGCGGGACACGGAGGTGAAGAAGGTGGGGCTATCGCGTGGAACTGATTCGCTTGAACGGGTCTCAACACCGATCGAAGCTGAGAAGGCCCTCCCGTGCTGACGATAAGAGCTTTTGGGGGATCACAAAGGGGCTGTATCGTGGGCAGCTGCTGCAAATCTGCCTTTCGGTTTCGTCTTCGTCGCAGGAAGATCATGGTCCGGGTCGGTGAAATGGAGGGTGAAGTAGGTGAGGGAATCCCAGCTGATTCCAACTCGTATCTTCACGTATAGGAGGAGCTACGCGAGCATGCTTGTCGGCTTTTGCGACCTCCGCGGTGTATTCACATGCATTATTGTCTGGTCGACGATTGACCGAAAAACTAGAAGCCGCGACCCAAAAGTACAATAAGAAAGCAATCGCGTTCTGAGACATTCTCTGCTCTCCCTCAGCTGCGATGTCCCGCATGGGCATTCGAGCAGGGTCAAGTCTCTTGTGCTTGCTCCATTCGATTCGAGCTCATCATGAGCTCATGGCTTTCCTCATCGTCCTTGGCGACTCTTGTGTCCTCGTACACTCCCTGCGCCATGGCGATCGGCGGAAGACAGGCAGCGAAGAAAGCTACCCAGACGAAAAGTCGCCAAGGGTTCGGGAGTCGGGTTGACAAAGCAAAGCACCAGCTACAATCAGCTCGACGTCGCGATTGTATCATACTTTATAAGAAAGGGCCCGATAGCTCGAGCAGTAGACTGGTATCAGCACTCATTCTAAACCTGATTGACGCTCACCGCCATGCTGAACGTCAAGGAATTAGCCATTGCCAGGTGCTGCGGTCCCGGTATCGCATCAAGGACTACTGTGTCGAGCAAGCTTGGCTATCAGCCTAAAGTACAGACATCCCCGGTATGCACTCACGTAGAAGCGAAGTCGCCTGTCCTCCTTAAGACCATCTGTACTGCCATGAGACCGTATCCGAGCAGAGTCGGCCCTCTTCTCGATGTGACCCATATGAGCGGAAAGAAAACCACTCCGATGGCGTATGCGCAGAGACCTGTGATCAGACAGAGACTGGGCATGAAGACTTACTGAGTCTCAGCATGTCCTGCTCGGGCATGCGACGATGAAGGAAGGGGAACACCACAGCGGTCATGGCGATGGACAACAAGGCTGCCAAGCCCAGAATGACGCCTATTGCTTGCACCTTCAATCAGCATAGGCCAAAATCGCAGCTCACGTCTAACCCTAAACCACCTAGAGGTATGCTGGTGTATGCGAAGAGTGGGTAGATGGCCTCCCACGAAAACATAATGCCGTTGATGGTCGCGTACAGGGTGACCACCTTCTGGAAAGGTCTGTGCTTGACAAGTTCACGGAATCCACCGTGGTCGGTCTTTTTAATCGAGTCAGGCGCCAGAGTCTCCTTGAGAAACAGGTAGCACGATACAGTTGCGAGGGCGGTGAAAGCGGAGACGGATAAGGAAGGCAACAGATAAGGGTGGATGACGAATAGACGATTGGCAGGTGATAGCAACCGAGGGACAGGTCTGGCGAGAAGACCTCCTATGAGAGGGCTAAACATGAGCTCTTTGCGTATGGCGTGCGCTCACCCAAGGGTCATTCCCACTGTAAGAGATGGCGTGAAGATGGCGAAGCCTTGTACTCTGTTGGACTTGTCACACATCTCTCCGATCATAGTCCTTGACAGGACTCCGCATCCAGCTAGCAGACCGACTGTACTATCAGCAGAGCTCGTCTGATCAGATTGACGGACTTGCGCCAAGTTCGCATCATGATCGCTTGAAACACCGTTGAACATAGGCCAAACCCGAGTCCACCAATCACCCAGAACACCAGCAACACTAACATCACAGGTCTTCGTCCCACGATGTCAGCCAGAGGAGCGTATAGCGGCGCCGATATCGCTTCGGCGATCATCAAGGAAGATTCCTAGCAAATTCAGCAAACGCACATTGTCATTGAACGTACCACCAAGCCCGCGTAAAACCCCAACTCTTGCTCTTTGATACCAAAGGATGATAGCATGTCGTTGATATAGGGGAAGATGACGGTGAAGGTCATACCCTCGGCAGCTCGCTGGAAGAGCAAGGGCAGGATGCGAAGCATCGGTAGCGGCGTCGAACCTCTCGAGCCATCTTTCATAGGTGGGGCCAGCGTCAATGGAGAGGGCCTGCGACGCACCATGCTGCTTCGACGATGGTTGAACGACTCGGAGAGCATGTCGAGATCGTCCTGAGCTTCATATGTGTTCGCGTGATGTGATGATGAGGGAAAGCAGCGGTAGACACACAGAAAGTGTACACACAGGGCGGAGAGATATCTGTGGTTGACTTTTTCTGTCCTCCTCGAATAGCCGGTATACACTACGAGTACGAGTACTGCATGGATATATCTTTACAACGACTAACAACTCTAGACTGATTGCAATACCCTGTCTACACTACAGCTGCTACACCCTTCTCGCCAGAGAATGCCTCCTTGGCCTCCTCACTATGCTTGCCTCCCATCTCCGCATCGATCTGGTGACAGATAAACAACGCATCCGCCCTACAGATCAGCCGGGTTCTGAAAGCGACGACTTACGCATCGCCCAGAACGGAAGCTCCCGCTCGAATAGCCAGGAACGGTACACCACCACACAGCAGCGCAGCAGCCGGAGCATAGCTGGGATTGCCCATTGAATGACTCGTATACAGGAAACCAGCGGTACCGGTGAATAAGCCCATTGCTGTCGAGCTCAACGTCAGGAGGAGCTTTATGAGAGTGTCTGATATCAGTCAAAATCAAAAAGTATCACTCACAATCCAGGAGATGGCCGGCATGCCGCTTTCCAGCTAGCCCGACAGCGCGCCTCGCACTCGGCCAAAAAGCATCGCCTGTAATTCCCACGTAAACGAGGGCATATCCATTCAGCTGATCGAGAACTCCAGCGATGACGGCGAATGCGGGGGTAAGACTGCTGAGAAAAGCGAGAGGAGCAGGAAGCAGGTTGCGTCGAGGTGAAGTGAGCCGACGTAATTCCGCAGCAGATTTGCCTACGACCCGTACAGTGGCTACTATTCCAGTTCCGAGACAGATGCTACCTAAGGAGGTACCGGTCGCTCGATGTACGGCGGCTGTGGTAATCTCCAGAGGCGCTTGATGTGTGGGCTCAAGTCTGACATCAGCGATACCAGTGATCATGCTCGTACCTGTGAAAGTACCACTCTCCCACTACCGCTGCGACGGCGACCCTCCCAACTCCACGTATCACTCCCCAGGACCATACCCAAATGAGAGTGACGAGGAAGATGAGCCATCCAGCGTATGGTCGAATATGAAAGACCCAAGTATTCTCCCTCGGGTGTCGCCAATAGCCGATTGTGCCCAGTCGAATGATAAGGGTCAAGAAGGGTATCGAAGTGAGGGCGAAAACGGCGAGCAGTATCGGAGTGAGCAGAAGTAAGGGAGGATGTGATAGGAGTAGAGTCGTCGAAAGCTACTATTAGCGGTGTACTGGTGAACGGCTCACCTCCACGACCGCTACCGTCTTCTCCAGCCTTTTCCGTCTCACCCAGACCAAACGCCCGAACCACGCCGAGAGTGCCCAAAGCAGGACAGCGCATAGTCGTAATCCAGTAGTTCCCCACCATGGATCTGGCGCATCAAAAGATTCGAAACTCGCCGCAAACGCCCACCAGCCGCACAGGAAAAGGGAAGCAGGTATGGTGATTGCTGTAGCGAGAAGGACAGGCCGGACAGTCCGCCGTAGGAGGATCAGAAAGATAGGTGGGATGGCGAGTGCTGGTATGATGAGGACGAACAGCAGAGGAAGGAGGGGAACAAAGGATGGGCGAGACGGAGGCGTATCCGCTGGAGCCTGATGTCAGGCATATCTTGGTAACAACACTTACGTCTGTAGATCCCCAAACGAAGCACAGACTGATGAGGACTCCGAATATCGAGCTGAGCCAGAGAGCAAGGTAAGACGAGTCTGCCGTCAGCTGCTTTCGCCTGCGCATGCGCACCTTTGTACTTGCGCAATCCCTCTCGCTCCCAATGGCCGAATCGACCGTGGTAAACGTGTAATCTCGTAGGAACCTTGGCTGCTGCAGTTTGAACAAGCGGTTCATTAAGATTGTTCTCCTCTTCTGAAGCATCTTCTTCGTCATCCGCAGTCTCGTCCGTAGCGCTCGACGAAGAGGAAGGCGGGAAGACGCTTTGATGAGCTATCCATCCTCGCTTGGCCCTTTGCGAGACCGGCTGACGCAGAGCTGCGACTTGGTCCAGCTCTGGTTCTATCTCCTCGTCACTCGAAGAAGAAGCGTCGTATGGGTTCGGCACCGAGGGAGTGTAATCTGCATCCGCGTCGTCAAAGAGAACCCCAAAGCCGTCGACTTCGTCGCCGTCGATCTCTGGTATGCCGTTGATTCCCTCGCCTGGATATGGTTCGGTTCGGGCAGGTGATGGAGATCTCGAAGACCCGGATAGACGAGGATGAGACGATGAAGCGGATGGGGAAGGCAGAAAGGGGTCGTGTGGATGGGTGGGAGAGGATGTCCGGAATATCTCATGTTTAGCGATATGCACCGTGTATCTAAACTCACCTGTGATGGCTCGTGTTGCTGGTTTCCTCCTGCTAAGAACCTACTAGCATAGACGGAGAATGTCGATGCTTGAGCTTTCGCCATGGTGACTTTCCATGCTATATGATCATGAGATAGAGAGACGAGAGCGGTGATGATGACTGACCCCTTGGGCGGCGCAGAGGAGCACGGGTGGCGAATCCAAGCGGAATCAGATTGCACGTCGCGTCGAGCACCATGTTGACGACGAATACGGTATATCTCTCTCTCCACGTTATGCATTCCGCCTAATGAATCACAGGTACAGACTCATTGCTCCAAGAGGGTTCCCTCACCTTTTCGGAGCACCCTACCGCGGTACGTGGGTTTGGGAAAGAAATCGGAGTGGTCGGTGGCTGAAGGACGCGGTGATGCATTTACAACGATGCTCGGATGAAGCCTTCCAGACCGCCATGGACCCACAGCTCTTGCACGCTCTTCCCTACTTTGGCCGCAGGATACACCTTGTCGCCTTCGCCGTCTCGTGTCACAGTGACTTGACCTTTACGCGTGTCGACCTTGATCGTCCATCCCGGTACGACTGTCAACTCGCCGTTCTTTCCGCCTTGTCCCCGGAGGCCGTTCTTTGCAAACCGCTCCGTCATGTCGGCTATCAATTCTGGGGATTCGACCAGAATCAGGCCGTTGTTGATGGCATTGCGCTTGAAAATGTCGCCAAATGATCCGCATATCACCAGCGGGATACCGGCATGCTTGATGGCAGTAGCGGCTTGTTCACGAGAAGATCCAGTACCGAAGTTGTAACCGGAAAGTAGGATAGAAGTGGGATGGGTAGATCGTAGTTCTCGAATAGTCGAGGCGAATTCAGGGTCGTAATTTTCTACAGTCAGCGTAGCTAAAGGAGACAAACTCACCCATGACGACTTCTGCTTGGCGCTCGGGGGTGATATCGTCCTGATAGGTGTATTTGCCTGGATACATGCCGTCGGTGGTGAGGTTGTCTTGCGGCGCAAAAACGAGCGGTCCAGAGAAGGTCTCGGGGAATCCAGGTAGGAGCGGTTCCAGGGCGCTTTCGCTAGGAGGAGGAGCTTCGACAGTCTGAAAGGTGATCTGTGGTGTAGCGGAGCCAAGCGAGACGTCGGCGGGACCGCATATGACTCCCTTCTCCGCAGAGGCAGCCACAACGGCCGGAGAAGCAAGATAGGCGAGAGCTTCCGGATGACCCATCCGGCCTTTGTAGTTTCGATTTGTTGCGCTGATACCGATTTGACCCTTCTCCAAGAGACCCACACCGAGGCCGATACATGGTCCACATCCCGCTGGAAGGGTCTTGGCTCCGGCGTCAATGAGAGTTTGCCAGTCTCCTGCCTCTTCCGATTGAGCTTGAACCACACTCGAAGCGGCAGCAATGTAAAAGTCGACTCCCGGTGCGACCTTCTTTCCCCGTAGTACTCGAGCAGCGGCTGCGAGATCGGACGCTCTAGAGTTGGTGCAGGAGACGAGGTAGGCTTTGTTGATGGGAATAGGGGGATCCAGGAGGCGGGAGAGTGGATTCGCAACTTTGACCGAATTGGGGCCGGATACATAGGGAGAGAGCGTCGACAGGTCGAGCGAAAGTTTCGAGGCGTAATGAGCTCCGGGGTCTGCCGACAGGTCGTCTATCGGTCGATCCTGGGACAGTCGAGGATGTGGTGATAGTCGCGTAGACCGTTGAATATGCGACTGGTACCATTGCCTGAGCTTGTTGTCGACGGGAAACACTCCAGCCACCGCTCCCCACTCCGTCGTCATGTTGGCGATTGTGAGCCGTTCGTCCACTTCGAGATGTTCGATCCCGTCACCGGTGAACTCTATAGCCGCGTTGAGGACCTCGTCGTGATTGAAAAGACCCGCCAAGGCAACAATGACATCTTTTCCAGTCACTCCAGGAGATAGTCGACCGTCGAGGGAGACGGAGATGATTCGAGGGATCTGCCACCAGAATTTTCCCGTTGCCCATATACCACTGATATCAGTGAGAATCGAAATGGCAGACTTACGCAGCGTCAGTCCTGACGATAGCTGTACCAAGACACCCTACTCCCCCGTAATGATTGCTGTGACTATCACTTGCAACGACCATTTTCCCTGGCCAAGCGTACCCCTCTTCTACCACAATCTGGTGTCCAATACCTCTCCCTGCTGGATAAAAGTCCACACCGTGTGACTTGGCGAAAGCCTCGATCTTCGAGTACTTGGCCATGTTGGTTTCCGATTTGTTCTGCACGTCATGGTCGAGGGTGAAAACGGGCTGTCGTGGGTTATCGATACGGGAACAAGACAAGGACAGAAATTTCGATATAACGGGACCAGTATTGTCGTGAGTCATACTGTTTGTCAGTGAGAGACACTAGAGACTACTCACACATGCTCTGGCCGTATCATCACATAGTCTCCCGCTTTGACTTTGGTCTGAGGAGAAAGATCGACGGCGTAGTTTTGCACAATCTTCTCTATCCTGGTTTGCGGGTTGAATACCGTCGCATATCGCCGGAAGATCAGAGGAGGAAAGGGCACACGGGCCAGCATTTTGGACTGGATTTGCTAGCTATAAGGCCGGGAGTCGTTTATGGACAATGATGATGATGATTTGACAAGAGAAAATCTCGGAAATGCGAAAGAGGTCGGTTTCGCCCAGGCACGATTTGAGCATCAACAACACCAATAATAATTGGTTGCAACCAAGCATCACCACCTGCATGCCCGCACACATATTTTCCATCGACTCCCCGACCTCGCCCAGGATGCGGAGCGAGGTGAGTAGAGTAGCCTCATCGACGTCAGAAACCCTACCGTTGATCGTACTTCAAGCTGAAGCTGTTGTGGGCATCTGCGTCCGTACGAATTCCCCCGTGAGACTGGATAGCTCTTTCGAGGGGTCCTGCAAGGGAGCATCCCTGAAACGACCATATCTCAAACGACCATATTTAAATCGGGTTTTGGGCAGGGATGAGGCATAAGGATCAACGCATCTCGAAAAGGACCTTTGTCGGCCAACCCCTGTCATCCTTTGACTGGTTGGAGGGTCTTCAATGCGAGATGGAGAACGTATAAAGACGGCCATGATCCTGAGCCCCAATCACTCACCGCAACATGCGATTCTCACACTGCTTATTGACTTCTGCCGCTTGGGCTTTCATGGTCTCGGCAGCGCCCGCAGCACCCAGCCTAACTGTGTCCCAGGCGGTCTCTGGCTCTGCGATTGGGTATCCGCAGCCCAGCGGAAGTGCAGCTCCCGCCAATTACACCGTGAACGGTGGTGGGAAGCGATATGTTGCCTACTGGAGCATGTGAGTCGAGCTTTATGTATGGGAAACTGACACCGTAGCTTTCATGCTCGAACGCAGACTCCGAATGTGGACCAACTCAAGGGCATTACTCATCTCATCTTGTGTAAGCCGCAGTGATATATACTGGACTCATGATCAGCATTCGTCGGTGTCACCAATGGAGTGCCAGCTTGGGTCGGCGAGGGGGAAACGGCTCTTGGCTGGACGGTCGACCAAGTGAAGACCATCCAGAAGAGTGGTATCAAGGTCGGGGTTGCTGTAGGTGGCTGGGGCTATGACGATGCCTTCCGGCCTGCGTCGGCTACCCAGTCACTCAGAGAGCAGTTTGCTGCTGGCCACATTAGCTGGTGTACCACGTATGGCCTGGATGGGATCGATCTCGACTGGGAGTGAGTGAATGCTGGGGCAACTCCGCTGATGCACAGGTATCCGGTGGACAATGGGGCTAACTATCTGCTCCCAGGATCAGACCCTCTAGCACGAAGACACAATGACGCCGACGGACCCAACTATGTCCTCCTTGCTCAGGAAATTCGGAAGCAGCTCACGGCATATGGCACGCAGACGGGCAAGGAAACCTTCATGTCCATCGCGGTGCCGGCAAAACCAATCGACATGGTCGCTTATAAAGTCCCCGATACTGTTTCTGGGCTCGATGCAGTCGTAGACTTCTGGAATTTGATGTGAGCCAACCGACATTTTCGGCGCTGACGACAGGTCTTACGACTTTGTCAATCGGCGAGACGTGAAGACCGGACACCACGCGGGAGCGACGGTCGTGCAACAAACCTTTGCCGCTTATTCTGGGTTCAACATCCCCAAGGCCAAACTCAACATTGGCTTCCCCATGTACGCCAAATGGTTCGACATCAACAGCACCTGTACCGCTGCGCCCTTCACCGGATGTGATCTGGGCGTGCACGAAGACCCAACCAATGGAAAGGATCTTGCCAATTCGGGTACTGTGACCTTCAATTATGCAGTGGCAGACAATCAAGATAGAGTCGCCGAGTTCACCTCGATCGTCCAGAACGCCACCAGCGACGGCGCGCATCATGCTAGCTCGTTTGTCGGAACGAGCAAACCATTTGGTGAAATCTTCTGGACGTGGCTGAGCCCCGACGACATGGAGCAGTCTTGCAAAGCGAACATTGGCGAAGCGGGCGGTCTCATGTTTTGGTCCATCAACCAAGACTCGGCAGACCTTCCTCACATTAAAGCCTTGCAGAGATGTTTTGGCGTTTGAGAAACCATAGGCTTTGCATGCTTTTGTAAGATAACACGGCCGTATTTACCTGATGTACTTGTTTATTCTGCAATCAACACGTTCAGCGACTTTTGGAAATCGTAACCGTTGGCATCCAATGCTGCAATGACCAATTGTCTGGAGAAGCCCATCGCACATAGCTACCCGTCAGTATTGCTCTCGCGCATAACTCACTTTCTTGACATCCTCAATATCATCGGTCTGAGCTTGAGTTTCCGACCTGTGAGGCAGAGGCGGCGCTGCGATGACAGATGCACCACTGGCTCCTTGAACCGGAGGCGGAACGGACGGTCTAAGATTCAGTCGCGGTTGAAAATTGGCATGGGAAGCTGTAAAACCACTCACTCAAATTCTCCTCCAAACGCATCATCGAAAGACAAACCCGACTGGTTCCGTGGTTCGTTGTTGCTCTCCGGAACTCCCCATTCGTCGAATACTTTGGCTTGGGGCGAGACCATTTCATAGCTCTTGGTCATTCCGGAATTGTCAGACCCTGAAGGCGGTTGAGAAGCGGCAAATTCGTCGTCAAATCCGGCAAATTCGTCTTCGAAGTTGGGTGCGGCTACGTTGGGCTTGGCGGTCTCATCGAC
>JALPCD010000367.1:0-13971 GCA_026538415.1 Cryptococcus sp. GC_Crypt_1
TGTTGGAGGATCTGCAGCGGGTCGTACAAGTCGGAGAGCCGCTACCTTCGCCTGTCAAGGAGCTGTACGGACGAAGGACATCTCACGAACGTCGAGCGAGCCGATTGGCGTCGATATCGGTTCAAGTTGCTCCCGTCGCCATATCCCCCTCTGGACCGCCCACTTCGGCAGCTCAAGTCCTGCAAATTCTCCCTTCATCCCAGATTCTGCTTCGACATCTGCCCAACACCATCACCGCTTTCACTCCATTCATCGCTCCTTCGCCCTCGCCCAATCTCACGGGCAAACTTTCGACATGGCAGAAATCGTCGATAGGCTCGTTGCGCGATGCCGGACCAGAATGGCTTGGTGCGTTACACTCGATCGCGGATATCTGGCAAGTCAGGAACGACCTGAACGCAATGTTGAAGGAGGGCGAGCTGGAAGAGGAGATTAAAATGGCGTTGGAGGAAGAGTGGGGAAAGAGGATCGAGGTGGTCTGGCAAGACAAGCTGGACCAGTTTGTAGACATGGCAGAGACGAGGTCCAAGGCGGTCGCTAAAGAGATCCGGGTCAAGATGGGCGGACCAGGTGAGGCTTGAAATCATCACGTCAAGTACAGGATTGGCTGACCAACAGACGTCGATCCAGAAGCGTTCATCTTCAGCGAGGTTCCGTTCCCGCCTGCCCCTCTGCAGGCTCTTACCGCTTCCGCCACGCCGTTCAACAACTTTCTGTCGACCCTGCAAAAACGATCTGCTCTGCGGACACCGCTCCTGGACGGGGTGCTAGTCACGTTGGAGACCGCTGCAAAGGATTTGAGGAGAGACATGGAGGGTATCCCATCGAGCTTGCATGCTATTTACGGCGATAAGGTTCGGGACGCATCGAGGAGACTGGTGGCTATACTGGGCGGAGTACTAGAAAGTCTGCAAAGCGATCAGGGCAGCGTCGAGGCGGAGATGCTGGTAGGACGCATCACACTCTACCTCGCCAAGCAGTCGGAATGTCTTCTCGACCTCGTTGCTGGGGCCAGCGTGGATCTCGGTAAGCTTCTACAGCTGTATACGTCAGGCTAAGCTCACTTGTAGCTGGTGTGAAGGACGCGTTGGTATCGGTTCATGCTCGCTCTGTGGAAAGGTGGAGCAGGAATACGGTGGAGGAAGCGGTCAAGTTGCTTTTGCCGATATTTGATTCACTCAACGGTCCAGCAGAGGTCGCCTCGACTTGGCAAGGTCCGTCGTGTGGGCATGTGAACGAGGCTAAGCTGATCTTAGGTGTGCCGCATCCGACCTCGCCGTCTACCTCTGTCATGGCCGCTCTGCATTCGCTGGTCAACGCTTCGAGAAGGCTGGGTATACCATCGGGAAGCGGTCTGTCCATCGTCAAGGATCTCGTGATGTCCTTTGTGGAGGCAACTTGGAGTCTAGAAGGATGGAAAGGTTGCGAGGCGGAAGCAGCGGCTCAAGCAGTTTTCGATCTGTCGTTCTTGGCTGCCTTGGTGGGGAAGGAGACCAAAAGCGATGGCACAATTCATGCTTTGCTCGAGAAGGTAAGCCACTAGAGCCCGGACATATAGCTGACAAGGAGATCCCAACGACGATGTCAGCAGACTATGCGGAACAATTGCCAACCCTGGTACAAGATCACCTCCGCCGATCTCAGCTCTTGCTCCAACCCATTCTTCGACATCTCAAGCCATCCACCTCCGCCTTCTCCTCGACCAGATCCGAGCTTCGAAATGGCCTGCTACGCTTTGGCGCCCCGAAAGCAACGAGTGGAATGGGAACAGAGTTTAGGAGTCCCTTGGCCGTCGCAAAGCCAGGCAAGAGATTTGGATTGTTGTCTATCGCTGCATGATGCATCTGAGATTATCTGGGTATCGTGTGCTGGGTATATACCGTTTCTTGGCCAAAAGCCGTCTAGACGGCCGTTTTGACTGCTGTTGTGCTGACTACTGCTGCTATCTTCCTCTCGCGTATCTCCTCCGGTGTCATGGGCAGGCGATTTAGCTCGGACAGCTTGTATAGCTATTCGTCAATTCGACTATCTGTTTCGAGGGGGTTCTTCGACTCACCTTGTCGAGGCCTTTCCAATCTGCTATTCCTGGCGCACCAATCGAACCGACAGGTATCAGCTCCCCCTTGACCACCTTGACCACCGCCTCCCAGATCGCCTCAGGGTCGCCTTCTCCAAACCGCACGACCATGAGCGTTTTTGTCGAGTCGGATATACCGAACCGCTTGATAGCTTCCGAGATGATGTTGTTGGTATGTAGCATGAGGAGGATTTCCGAGTGGAGGTTATGAGTCCGAGTGATGGGTTTGGGAGAGCCGGAAGCGAGGGAGAGGAGCAGGGTCATTTGGATGGCGGTCATGAGGTGTTCTTTTGATGCCAGCTGCCTGTCAGCGGTTATCTCGCGGAGATGCCCTTCTCCCTCTTTCACGATCCAGGGAGGAGCACGCGCTCAAGGTATTCAAGCGAGGTTGGACATACCATCGAAGCGTCAATGAAGCCAAATTCAACCGCTTTGCGAGCGGCATCGCCCTCGGGTCCCTCCATTCCAGCGGCGGCGATCAGCCTAGCTCGTATCTCTGCCGCATTCTCCAGATTTCGAAAGAGCGCAAGATGCACTTGCTGATAAGGCGATGGGTACTGGGCAAAGGTATACGTCTCCATGGTTATGTCGAGTGTTTGAGGATATAGTAGAGGTGAAAGTGATGGACGAGATGAGATGAAGGAGAGTGTGAGGCGGAGAGAGGGAGATGTCCGACTTTAAGACTGCGATTGACTGGACTAATATTGTACGAGTGGGAGGACTGGCCACTATAACCTCTATCTCGACTATAGAATACCTGCATACGATCCGTGGCCATGCATCGACATCAATTAGAGCAGGATTGCTCGCTCGTAGTATGACTGTCTGGAGCTCGATGCTCAACACGCGTCGAGAAGGTGATGTTGACGGGCGAAGGGCAAAAATCCTCCGATCAATCCCCTCTCCGCTCTCTGTTAAGTTAGACCCTGTATCTTTGCCTCGAGCACGAACGACCCCCCCTTCCTTTGGTCATCGACAATGACTCGAACTTCTCGACTCTCAACTCTTCCACATACTTTCACTCGACTTCTTCCAATCCCCCCCAAAGCTCCCAACTCCCTTACCTGACCGTGGTCCTGCTAGGGAGCTCGAGTCGCCATGCCAATGTCGCTCAAACACACCTTGGCTTGGACAGGCTACAAGTTCGCTTCGACCGTCCTCGAGTAAGCAGTTTTTCCTGCTTGTCAACTTCTCTTCCCGATTTTGACTGGTCAAGGCCAAGAGGTCCTATTTCTTGCCCTTCCTTGGCTGGACTTCATGAGAAACCTCGGTCGAGTTGGTGCTGACGAGTTTAGTGATATCTGGCCTCATGCATTGTTCTTCACCGCCATAGCCACCAGTGAGCCTAATATCACCACTTCAGCAGCCACCTGCGGCTTCGACCTCGCCTCAATGTCACTTCGCCTCCTTGTCTATGCTAACCTCCAGTGGTCTGCCTCGTCGGCAAGCTCACTTCGACCGACCTTGGCCTAAACTCTGTCATGCTCAGTGTCCTCGGTACAGTCGTGTAAGCTTCTTCCTCACCTAAGCTTCTTCTATACGGAGTCCGGAAACTGATACCGTTAGGTCCCTGGTGGTCTCGTTCAAAACCAACAATTCGTATTTGCGATGGTGGGAAGGGAGAAACATCTGGACCAGCATTACTTCGAATAGTCGACAACTCGCCATGCTCATCTGGCTCCAGGCGAGTCTATGCCCGTTCCATTTTGATCATAGAGTGCCGCTAATCTGACAGGTACCCAATCGACCCAAGCCAAAAGACGACGATGACGACAAGAAGGATAAGAAGAACGACAAGGAGGCTAGCGGCAAGAAGGACGCTAAGGAGAAGGAGTCGCACCCTGCTTCGAGCTCGACAGGTCATCCGGAGAGGAAATGGCACAAGAAGGACTCGCACGGCCCGCTTGACCCGCATGATCAATCGACCGAACCCCTTCTGTTCGCTGTGGCTCAGCAGAACGAGGCAACTTCTCGACCGACCAGCTCGGTAGACGATCAAGCTCAACGTGACAATGACGCAAAGGTAAAGGAGGAAGAGGCAAAGGAGCTCGCGGAGCTGGAAGGGTTGATTGAGAAGAAGACCTATATCGGGCTGGTGAGGAGTGAAAGGATTGAAGTTGTCGCTAACGATAGATCCAAGCTTTTGCTGTCGCAATGAAGCACTCGTTGCGAGGCGAGAAGGGTCCCTTTTACTCCGACTTGTACTCTTTGATCGCATTCCTTCCCAAGTGAGAGTTCGCTTGTACGCTTGGAGCATTGCTGACCTTTAGGTACAACCCGTCTGCATACCCGCCTATCACTCGAGACCACCTACTCGTCCTCTGGACCAACGGCATCCCTCGACAGAAATGGCATAATGCCGACGACGCAGTCGCTGTTCCCCTCACCCAGCCCGCCTCTTTCGACGGCTACGCGTTCGAGATGCTCGACAAGAACGAGAAACCCAGCGATGGGCCAACAGACCGAGAATCCAATCCATCCGGCTTGACGACTACCTCTCCTGCTTTCAAGAAACAAGCTGTAGATGCTGCCAACAAGTTTGTCGATAAAAACAACCTCGAAGTGGTCGGCATCGCCTCGCTCAATCGACACGATCATCGACTGTGTCGAGACGGTTCTCCTAGGTCCGAGCAGGAAAAGGTGACGATTGCGAGTGTGGAGCTCATGCCGCCTCGACATCCCCCCGCTGCGAGGTTTTGGGATTTCTTTCCACCTCTGCGATTCATCAAGGTGGTCATTGATTGGTTCAAGACGCAAAAGAGGTTGGAGGATCAGGAGAGAACCAAGGGCGGGAAGAGACGACGAGGCGGAACATCGCTCAAGTCGGAGATACCTCAAGAGATACTGTGAGTGTCGGCGTAGTACGAGCCAGCTGACTTTTAGCATGTACCTCTCGTCGTACATCAATGAGCTTGCCGATCGAGGGGACCTGAACACGTCCTTCCTCGGTCCCCTGTTGACCGCCATTCTGGAGCTTCAGAAAGCCATGTCGGACTTGGACAAGATTGCGACGACCCCCATCCCCTCGGCTTACTCGTCTCACCTTCGACTTACCGTCTGGGCGTACTTGCTCTTCTTGCCTTTCCAGCTGTATCAATACCTCGGCTGGGTCACTATTCCCGCTACTGCCGTCGCGTCGGTGACCTACCTTGGTTTCTTGGAGATTGGGGCGCAGATCGAGATGCCGTTTGGTTACGAGCAGTCTGATCTTGACCTGGACAAGTTTGTTTTGCGAATCACCCAGCAGCTGGCCGAGGTCACCGCTGTGAGTTCACCTTATTACGAAGACGTGGGCTGATGGGTTAGTTCCCGACTAGCATTCCGAGTCGAAGTATCGTCCAGTCTCACCTCAACCAACCTTTTCTCCCCTCGCTCTCGCTTTCCGTGCCAGAGCTTCTCGGTCGACCGGAGCCTCGAGCTGTACCGACCACACTTGGATTTGCGGCATCCTACCCGAAGACAAGGGACAAGGAGGAAACGGACGAGGCAGACGAGGCGATTCCTCCTCGACCCAAGACGGTGCGGGATCTGGAGCTGGCTATGAATGCCAATTGGAGAGAGAGCTCTGACGAGACGAAGAGATATTTGGGGAGACAGCGAGACCAATTGGAGAACAAGACGGGCATGGAAGTCGCCGTGTTGACCCTGTAACCTTTGGGGCTGGGGCAAAGCCATATATGTATACACGTATCCTGTGATGTTACTATAATGCATTGCAAGGCATGAAGCGAATATGCTATAGATGTCGATGGATGAGATGCTGATTGAGTTTTGCTTGCTTGATGAATACTTCTCCTTTGCTCTGGTACAAGTACGCCGCCACACCTTTCTTTCCCCCGTTTCCAATCACCGACCAATCCCAGAATTGTCGGCACAAGAGAACGGGCTCGAGATGTTACCGGTACTGTAGCTGTTGTCGATAGCGATGACCGACCCATACGTTCCGGCGACCATCAAGAACCAACCGATAATGAAGAATGTAACATTCATGGCGAACAACAACTTCCAAGCCAGAGTCCTCGGTTCTCTCCAGTTGTCCCATATCCACATGTAGGCTAGACGAGTCAGCTCGACGACTTTTGCGGTCTCGTTTTGTGCTCACCTTCCGTCTGGATGCAGATCAGTGTACCGAGCAGAGCCCCAATGAGCCCTACGAGATCGCCAAAAAAGGGAATAGCCTCGGCGATGATAAACGAGATGGTGATGTTGAACGTGACGCATGCTCCCCAGATGACCAGGTGTTGCCAGGTATTCTCGCTGAGATGACGGGAATTTCGCAGGATTCGGACAAAGATGTATTTGGCGGGGATATGCGTGTAAAGGACACCACCTAAATATAGAGTTAGCGCTTCTCTCATGCCAAAGCAGGAAAATTAAACATACCAGCGATGAGACCAGGCAAGGCGATACCGTAGCAGATCCGTTGCATGAGCTGTCCAGCCGATCCAAGAGCAGGCGAAGCGATGTATTGCCCGACGAAATGGTAGACCGTGCAGCCAATGACGAGATAGACCATGGTGACAAACGACTGGCCCAAGATGACACTCCTGGTGTACATTTTTGGGTCTCGCATCTCGGCAGCGATGTTGAAGTAGTTGGGCGTGCCAGCGTAGGCAAGCACGATGACCGAGACGGCATTGATAGCATCGACAAACGAAGGGTCGGCAGCGACTTGAGTCATCTTGTCGGCGTGGTTGGGTGGGCTGACGCCGATGGCGACGGTGAGGGTGATGAGCGATCCAACGATAGATACCAGACCGACCCAGCCGATCCAGGAGATCTTGTCGAGGGTCTGAATTGCGGATAGACCTCCGACAATGACAGCTCCGACGACCACCCACACGATGGTGCACACGGAGTGAAGAGCCATCGAGTTGAAGGCGATGGAGATGGCGAGGAGGGTAGATCCAGCGATGGCTGTGGTTTCGAGCTGGAATATGAGCAAATGGATAACCTCTCGAAGGCGAAGCTTACCCAATAGGCAAAACCAAGAATCTCCCTTCCGATGGGTCCACCGATGATGTATCCGACACTGCGCGTCAGCTAGTTCCCACCATCAGAATTGCTTGTAGCGGCTTACTCTGCCAATGTGTAGACTTCTGGGTGGTTGAGCTTGAAAGTACCGACGACATAGTCGGACCCTAACACATCAGTATGAACCAACCACCTTGCAGAAAAGATGAGCTCACAGGTGATGATCAGACCGATGGCCAGAATAAGCAAGATACCCGGCACGTAGCCGAGGGTATTGAGAACAGCAGGCTGGACCGTCAGCACAGACTCCCGATTGCCATACGACAGGACGTACCAAAGCCAAAACACCCAGTCCGATTTGCGACTTGACTTCCAACACTGAAGCTCGAATCCTGCTCTGTCAGTGCACGCTCAACTCATCGCAGTAATAAACGAGCAGAACATACCATCCGAGATTCCGGTAGTTTGGTCCATCCGAGGAGATGGTTCCCCAGACGGCATCAATGACCTGCAGATCCTCATGGTGCTTTTCTCGCTCGCTCTTCCTTCCAGCTTCCAAGTCGCCCGACCTCCTAGGAGCGGGTTTGCTCAAGCCATATTCCGCCAAGTTGTGTCGTCCAGTCTCGGGTGCTGCTACCGTCGAGTTTGTCGATTGCGTCTCCATGGTGTTGGCGGATGATCCGGGTTGAGAGATGAAGGTGTAGGGAGATGTGTTGAAGTCGAAGTATATCTATATCGCGCTCTTCGCAAAGATATACGAGTAGCTTGTACTCGAAGCAAAGATATCGGAGACAACGAAGATGCTGGCCTAACTATCGTCTGTCGCTACGAGTAGGGTGTGGTCGAGCGGGGCAAAGTGTGAAGACTAGATACCCCGTGGATGATTATATCGAGGTCAAAATGTTTGCGAGCCGGCATGATGATAGCATCCTTCTCCACTTTTCATGACGGACCTTGGTTCCTTCGGCCACCCCGACGCTTTGTCGTTCTCCTGGTTCTGCCTCTGTCTCTCTCTAACTTAGTGGTCGGTGCGAAGCTCCAAGCGACCGTGATGAATTAGGCGATATCAAAGAGGCATGTGGAGAGAGAGACAAGGGCTAGAGTAATGTAAAAAAATGGGAGATTCATGGCTGGAAACGTCACTTTCTCGCTACGGCGGCTCGGGTGGGCAAGCGGGGGCCAAAGAGGCTAAACTCCGCGCCCGAAAAGCAGCACACGTCGCACAAGCATGTTCCGTCGCATGTCCTTGTCAAGACGGCACAGTCAACTCAAGTTACTCGTACATGCAGATTGGGATGCCAAGAAGCAATACAATGGTGGACTCGTTATTTGTCTAGCAGCTGCTGTAGAGGTCGTTCCAGCTCGTCAGCCGGGGTAGTGGGGAAAGGCGAAGAAACCGAAGTGAGACTCCTCATGCTATACACCCCCGACTCTCCCGTCCCCGTCGCATACCCGCTGCTCGTCGTCTCCTTGGATTCTCCTGATTCCTCTTGATCCCTGGATAGATAGTCCCCCTCGTACACCTCGTATTGGGAATATCCCAGAGGTTGGATCGACACGCCAAATGGCGTATCTCCTTGATAACCTTCTACCCTTCTCTCCACCTCGGACACCCCGAAACCGCCCGCACACATGCTCTCCCCCGCGCCCGTCTTTGGCGCGCTAGTCGACGAGGCGTACGTCGAGTCGGGGTCCCGTAAGAAGCGTCGAGAGTTGATAGTAAACAAGATCGACAAGGCGTACAGCTCGGTGACGATTTCGATCAAGACCCAAAAGATATCCTTATCGGTCCGGTGTTTCGGGTTGGATGCGAGGAAAATGACACACATTGCTGCTCCGCAGATATGCGTGAGGAGGACAGTCTCGAGCGTGAGGGTGATGAGGCGTTTGACGAGGCGAGGTGAGCTGGATCGATGTGGACGAAGGCGGATGACGAGGACGAGGGTGACGAGGCCGTCGACAAAGGCAGACATGCCCATCCACGTGATGGCGACAATCTGAGAGGGAACGCCGATGCTGTGTGTGGTGTTTGCCCATTGAAGTGTCGAGACGTAGGGATCTTGAGCCCATATACGAGCGGTCACGGCGAGTCTGACGATCAGCACGCGCGTCTTTGTGGATTGGGTTGGATTTCGACTTGCGCAATACCACAGCTCAGCGTAGCGGTCGCACAGACGAACACCAAGATTCCGAACCACCTCTTCCTACCCAGCAGGATATACGCTCTCCTTCCAAAGTATAGCTGCCCCGTATACGCCATCATCGGTATCTACAACAATCAGGACCCTCCTCATCGACCTAGACTCACCAGACCATCTTGAAAGCTCAATGGCCAAAGAAAAGTTCCCCATATTCCAGGCTCATCTATTCCTCCGACAAAGTACCTGTACGCCGAACCAAGGATGATGGCTATCTGAAGCGTGCTCAACAGAAACACCCATGATACCAGCAACTTTGTCCTGAACGGGTCCGAGTAGTTTGAAAAGTATGTATACAGCTGAGTGAGATGTATGCCATAGAGCGCAAACTGATCGTCAGCTTAACACTAGTAAGGGACGTGTCTCGGATGCGTGACGGATGAAAACGTGAGACTCACTGCGATGTATGAGCCGATAAGAAAACCTGCAGGCGTGACTGGATACGGGTTATGGCTCCCGGCCGTTGCCGCGTCCATTGTCACTGCCCTCCCTCTTGTCGTATTATAAGACGCGTATGTTGAATGAGTGGTGGGTCGTTGAGACTAGGAAGCCGATAAGAATGGAGACCGATGAGACGTGTCGAAAGAATAGATTGTCGATTCAAGGTTACAGGAGGTGAAAGACTTGAATTAGTTGCTCGTAACACGGTCCATCGGAAAATAACCAGCCGCCTGCTGGACATGGCGCCGCCTCTGACAAGTCGCATGTCACCTCTCGCTGGGGGATGCATCGGAAGATTCGGCAAAGAAGCTTTGTTGGGAGAAGGCCAGAACGCCTCCTCGCCCATTGGCAGCATGCATCTCTTCTTACGACTCCCCCCTGCGAGTAATCAAACATCCCGGCAGAGCGGTGCTCGCCGAATTCCATTTGAACTAACGTCATTGCATCAAAAGTCAACGTCCCCTCTTTGATCTTGCTTTCCATCGCTCGTATCAATTAGCATCGTTAACGACCATGACCAGCACGACAGAACCTCAACCACCTGGATCGACTCCCCGAGCGCAAAAAATCTCTTACGCCTCATCACACTCTCGGCTCGGCACACTCTGGTCTCGATCCCTGCCAGGCTACTCGGGAGAGTTTCCAGTCGGGGCGGTCGATGTCGAGTTCCCCGTCGAAAAGCAGAGGATCGGTAGATTCGTCCACAACAAGGTCGGAGGAAACGAAGGAGGGATCGAAATCGATACGGTGCTGTTTACCATGTTCTATCCTTGCAAGGTGGACGGTTCGAGGGAAAGGGGCGCGTTGTGGTTTCCTCGGTGAGTGCCCAGTCGTAGAAGTAGGCCAAAGGCTGATGTCTAGATTCGGACCGACCATCGATGGGTTCTTGCGGATGGCAGGAAAGGAGTCTTGGTGGCTGAGTCGACTTGCTTGTGAGTTCGTGCCGTCTTGCGACAAAGTTGAAGCTGATCTATATCCAGATGTACCCGCTTTTCCAGCTGTGCATGGTCTCAAATTCCCCGTCTATCAAAGAGCACCCATCCTGGACCCACCTACCTCGTCGGCCAAAGATAGCCCGGAAAAGTGGCCGTTGATCATCTTCTCGCACGGTGTCGGCTGCTCTCGTCTGATGTACACCCATATCTGCGGTGAACTGGCTTCGAGGGGATACGTCGTTGCTTCGGTGGAACATCGAGATGGAACTGGACCTGCTACCACGGTCACCAACGAGAACGGTGTTGAAAAAGATATCGACTTTATGCGCTGGAACGACCTCAGGCGAGTGGTGCTAGTTTCTCTGCGCAGGGTGAAGCTAACAAGGCAGATGGCCAGGTTTACCAGAAGACGAACAACCGAAAGACGATACAATGTTACGACATGATCAGCTCCAGATACGGCTTGTGGAGATTGACGCGACGCTGCAGATGGTCAGGAGGCTGGTCACGGGAGAATTAAGCTGTCCTGGCAAGGCGCAGAATCTCTTGCAGGCTAGTCGGACATACGATTGGTCCGCTTGGAGGGACAAGGTGGATGCTACGGAGGGGAATGTCATATATGCTGGTCACTCGTTTGGCGGAACGGCAATGGTGAGTCTCTTTCGACCTCGTATCTGTATTGGACGCTGAACGCTGATGACTAGCTCGCTGTCACCTCAGACCCTCGATTCAAGCCTGCTGCGATCATCATCATGGATCCCGCTGTCCAACGTATGTCGACTCTTGGCGACAGCGCTGACGACTAGGTGTAGAGCCGTGGGAGGGTACCGTCACCTGTCCAGTGCTGTGTATCAACTCGGAAGAGTTCAGTGATTCCGACGATTACGATAGGCTACTGCAGCAGGTTTTGCCCACCTGCCACGACGAGCGGCACATTCTCAGTATAGCTGGGACTACCCATCCTTCCTTCTCCGACGTCTTCCTCATAATACCCCAGCGCAGTGAGTCGTCCTGTGTTCACCCTAGCCCAGCTGACCGGTAGTCGGAATATGGACTGGTCTCAAGGTGCCGCCATACGAGGTGTTTATCAGGACGATGAACATTATCGACCATTTCCTATCAGACGATAGCGACAACGTCTCGATGAGATGGAACATGTTCAAGCTGGGAACAGCCATCAAAGGCCGACCGAAAAAGCCCATTGGTACTCCTGGAGAGATTCTGCTGCATACAGAGGAATAGATGGAGAGTACGGGAAATCGACGATCTGTAGCATCTAGACGATTCGGATCCACATTTAGCTCTCACTTGTATCCATGGACTATGCTGCATCATACGGTCTGCGCAGAGTCACGCGAGTCTTGAGATCCTGTGATCCAGCTGTCCCCTTCTCCAGACTCCCACGATATGTTTGAAGCGATGTCAACGTCGCCCTCAACGTCGCTCGCCTGGGTATGCCGAGAGGAAGGGAACGAGCGACGCGTATCGTCGTCTTGGTTTAGATCGGCATAGGGATAGACGAGGGATGGAGGTCGAGACGAAGGAGCCTGGCTGGTCTCGGTCGAGCCGATTGACGCGATGGATGCGATGGCATCGAGTTGAATCGGAGGCGAAGGGGAATTGAAAGGGGCAATTTGGACCTGAGTCGAGCTCGATGTCTCGGTCGGCCGAGGCGTAGCTCGTCGTCGGGCTCGAGACAGGAGCCGAGTAAGGATTTTCAACAGCTGTTCGTCGTCCAAGCCATCCGGTCCTCGTACAACCGACGTCCTGGTCCCGGAGTTCCTCCGCCGTCTACGATCGACCCAGTCCTCCGTCATCGTTGGTGCCGACGCTTCAGAGCGAGACCTGAGCGAAGAGGAGGCCGATTGGCGTGAGATAGGAGAGGTGGTCGGGAGTGAACCAGGAAAGGGAGTGGGCAGAGTTGCGGTAGGGTAAACTGCCGGTCGCGTACCGTTCTTTGATCGTGACCTTTTGAGCGGTGTGGCTTCCAGGCGATGCACAATCGGGGCGATGTCGATGGGAGTCAGGACAGACTCGGTCGAGATGGTCAAGATGGTCGAAGAGTCGATCAGACCGGTTTTGTCCTCCTCGGCCATTGATAGCTCCTCCACCGGATCAAAAGCTTCGTCTTCCTCCACCTCAACATGGAGCTCTGTGCCCTTCTTGTCTCCTTTGACCATGTCTCTCCGCTTCCTCCTCTCTGGATGATCACCCTTGTTCTTCGTCTGCACCATCTTCCGCCTGATCGCCTCGAGCTCGTCCCATTCTCCCGCCAAACGTAGTCCATGCCAAGTTTCGACTTCGACATCCCTCCCGCTTTCATTACCCTCCTGCGTGATAGGATTCTCCCTGAAAGAATGGTCGAGCAAGTCGTAGATGTTCGGTTGAGCCGCGACAGCCTCTCGAGCTATCCGTTTCGCCTCTCTCCTCTCCCTCTTTGCGTCCTTCCTCTTTTTCTCCGCTTTGACAGCCCGATGCACGTCTTCTCTCCTCCAGACGGGCAAGATTGGGATCTGATCGAGTTCGGGATAGTGATAGATATTCACAGATTTCTTCCTAATATCCTTGAAGAAATGAATCCTGCAAACGTCAGCTCGATATAACATCGATACACGACAGCTTACATGCTAGCAGCGATGACTTCATCTGCTCCTTTTCGCCAAGGGTTCTCATCCCAATGAGTATAGTCTCGCCTATCATTTTCAGCCCTGGTCTCCTATATGACCATATGTCAAAGCAACGAATGGACTCACAAATTGTCCCACTCGAACTCGAGCATATCATCGATGAACGCTCCCATCCCTCTCCTGAATCGCCTCTCATGTTCCTGATCTAGGGCCCACTTGTACTGTAACAACCTCTGCCATCTCGCGTGCTTCTCCCGTCTCGGTATTCTCGCCTTTAAATCCCAGCTATGTGGCGTTCTAGGAAGTACCAACGGTCTGATTGGCGTCGGCAGTGAGAGGTTGGGTTTGGGTCGAAGGATTACAGGAGTTGCAATGGTACCGCGACGATAAGTCGCGACGTTGGGCAAGGCGTATGACTGGTACCTTCGAAGGTGCTCTGGACAACGTCAACGAAGATCCCCTTCCCCAGAGATGGACGAAGTGTGGATTGAAACTTACCTCTCCGCCGGGGATCCAAGACGGCAAGATATAGAGAAGGCGCATTATCCCTCCACAGTCTGAACCGCCTCACTCTCCAAGCAGGTCTCTCGTCGAGCTCCGCACACGGCGGTGGAAGCTTACTACCCGCCAAAGATGGCCTGACGGGCTCATTGATCACTCGAGGAGGTTTCAGGCGAGGGTCGAACAGACGATCGGCGAGATGAGGGGACGCGCCTCGA
>JALPCD010000368.1:0-13940 GCA_026538415.1 Cryptococcus sp. GC_Crypt_1
GAGACAGGAAGTGGGACTTACCAAGCCAGATGGTGACGAGCTTGATAGGTTGAGCTTTTCCTTGCTCGGCGTCTGCCTTGGTCGCGAAGGTCCGTTTGAATACCGGGATGGCCCTTCCTTGTCAGTCCAGCTGCTTAAGTCGTCCGTTATCAGCCGCCCTACCATTCGCTATTGTAGCCTGCACTATCAGCGCTGTTCTATTATCTCTGCAATCGACATACCTCCGAAACCTCGATTGACAATGTCGAGCGTGCGTCGGTAATGCTCCGCTAGACGTTGAGCCAAAGATCCAGCCGACCACGGCTCGGTCAACGAGTCGCCCTTTGCCCGTCAGCTATCGGGTATAGCCGAAATGCAAGATCGTTTCACGTACAAGTAGCAAGATGGAGCTCTTGAATGCTGGATTGGCCATGTTGCTAGTAGGGGCAAAGGGAGAATGGAAAAGGCAAAGAGAACGGAACGGGGTGATCCACCGAACGATCATGACAGCTTTCTTAGAAAAGCCGTGACGTGGAGACTTTATTCGAGATTCTCGAGTGCTAGTCATCCCCTCGAACCCATTCTCGTCCTTTGATCATTCTTACCTCTCATCGACTCACCTTTCGACCCCCCACCGAGTTGGCATTCATCATGTCGACAGAATCACAGCCTACTGCCTCTACGTCCTATATCCCGCCGACCAAGCGGATCCTCTCTCCCGCTCATCTAGCCGCATTCCAAAGATGTCCCGCGCACGCCGACCTCTTGGCGTTCATCGATGACCTCAACGAGAGTATAGTCGGCGTCAAGCTCACCCAGGCTGGGGAGGCATCATCAGTGAGTGGTGGCTATCTTTGTTTCTTCTTCCTTCAGTAGCTGAGCATAGCGAACTGGACCGTTGATGGACATGCTCGACGCGGTGATGGATATTGCAAAGGCGACCCCACCGGTCGACAACAAGTTATCTCGTTTTGGTAATCCCGCTTTCAAGACCTTCTATGATCGCATCACAGAGGTATACCCACCGTTCATCTCCCAGAAGCAGCGCAGAACCGCTGACAATTTGAGGCATCGACGACATTACACTCGAGTATACCAGGGTTAGACAAGGATAGCATACCAGAAATCTCAGTGTACTTTTGCGAGTCGTGGGGCAACAGGGAGAGGGTAGACTATGGAAGCGGAATGGAACTCAATTTTGTCTTCTGGCTGTGAGCAGCTGATAGCCTACGTGCGACATACCGGAGCTGATCAAGCCAGGCTGTGCCTGAAGAAGATGGGTCTGCTCGAGCAGGAAGACTACACCTTTGTCGTCCTAGGCATATTTTGGAAGTGAGTCATCAGGTGACCTTCCTTTAGATTTGGTCTAATGGGAAGGTACATTGAGATCATGCGATATCTACAATCTACGTATTGGCTGGAACCTGCTGGCTCGCACGGTGTGTGGGGTCTGGACGATTATCAGTTTCTCCCTTTCCTCTGGGGCGCCGGTCAACTGAAAAGTGAGTCTTCATCATCTCTACCTGCCTCGTCACTCCATTCCTGCTCACTCTCACTTCCCACTCTTGTTCTCGTTTGCCAACGGCTGACGCCAGACCACAAGCACCTCCGCCCCAAGGCAATCCACGATCCCGAGATTCTCGAAGAATTCTCCGAAGACTACATGTACCTCTCCTGCATCTCTTTCATCAACAGCATCAAGACCGCCTCTCTCCGCTGGCACTCGCCCATGCTAGACGACATTTCCGTCGTGAAAACATGGGATAAAGTCAATTCGGGCATGCGGAAAATGTTTGCAGCAGAAGTACTGGGCAAGTTGCCCGTCATGCAGCATGCGATGTTCGGCCACTTGATACGCTTCCCCACGGCCGAAGAGGATCCGGAGCTGGGCGAGGCGTTGAAGAAGGAAGAAGAGGCAGAGGGGGGAGGTGCATCAGAGGTGGACGAGCATGGGCATTTGCATGGGAAGAAAGGAGAGGCGGGGTGGACGATGGATTGTTGTGGAATACCTGGTGAGTCGGTCTACGGGAAGGTGGAGGGGTCGAGCTGATAGGCAGTACCGTCTGCTTTCGCACAAGCACAGGTCGAGAATGGAGCATCGAGACCATTGGCTGCGCGACCCGGTGTCAAGCCGATACCCTTCGACTAGTAGCAAATTTCCCCATGGATCCTGTACGAATCTTGGTTATATCGATGTATCATGCATGGTTGCAAAGCTCGTTTCTAATATCATCACAACATCCAGGCGCCATCGCCTCGTCTCTTCAGGACGTCTGTTTCCTCTCACACCACTCGCTCCGAGATCTCCTATCAGCTGAGGAATTTCTCCAGACTATGCTTTGTCCCCTGATCCGCCTTGTCCCAATACGGTCCCAATCCCACACCCTGCGCCCTCGTGAGTGCATCCACAATGTACGCCTTGAGCGGGACAGCATAGGCCGGATCGTTGTCTTCCAAGGCGGAGCGACGTTGCGCTTCGAGTGTACCGTCAATCTCTGACCACTCGGCCTGGTGCTCATCCTTCCAAGGCTTGACCGATGTCCTGCTTGTCAGCCAATTGGTCATTCGGGATGATGTACAGATCGAAGGAGAAGGAAGATCAGACTTACTCTGCACCAGAAGCAGGATCTATCGACTCGCCCGTTTCCCCAAGCACATCGAGGAAGATGTTCACTATCATCAGCAAGGACACCAAGCCAGCTTCCTAATGCGTAGACTCACTAAATTCTCCATCGAGTCGCTCAAAGCATTGCGTATGACCCTTTCCTTCAGCTCATACCCGGTCACAGGCTATGTCGACTCACCGTAGCGAGAAGCGCTCCAGCAGCCATAGCCACGGCCTTTCTCATCCTCGCCTCGCCGACATAGTCGAAGTTCCTCCAAAAAGCGTCGAGAACCTCTTCCAACGTTCTATGCCCGTCCTTCCCTTGTATCCTTACAGACTCGGCTACGATATGCAAGAAGCCCTGCGCGTCGGCCAGGATGATCCGAGAGAGAATCTCGAGGTATGCAGCGAGGATGAGGCCGGACGCCTTGTCGTCTTCGAGCGCGATGATGATATGCTGAAAGATGCCCGTCTCGATGAGTCGAGGAGCGAGGACATCGAGAGGTGCCAGTCGGACAAGAAGCGAGACGGTGGATAGGATTCGGCGGAGGGACTTTGAATTGCTCTTGCTTGTTGTCAAAGCTTGTGATATCGCCTGACATACTTCGAGACCTTGAGACTGCCCGTCAGCCAGATTATCAGGAAAAAGTATCGCTGTGCTTACCTGCACGATACCCCGTGCGTCTAAAAGTAGATAGGAGTCGAGCAGTGTGAGCAGAACGTCAAGCAAGTCCATGTTGGTTCCGACCAGTCCCAGCAGGCCCGGCAAGAGTTGTATCAGGCTTTTGTTCGGAGTGGGCGTATACGGGGACTCGGCATTGTGTAGACTGGTCTGCCATCTGACTGTCAGCTGGTAAACGTGCAGCAGTGGCTGAGTACTGACAATGCGAGACCATCCTCCTCGAAGAACTCCTTGGCGGGTGGAACCAGACTCTCCTGAATGAGGGGCAAGACCAAGTCCATCAAGCCACCAGAAGACTCCTTCGCAGCCTGCTATCAGCATCATTCCTTGCTATGCTACCGGTGAGGCGTACAGTGACGAGCTTCTGCGTGAGAACGACCAACGACGCCTTGAACAACCATTCGCCATCCATACCACCAGCACCGTGCCCTGCTTGTCAGCTGGGGGGCACTAGCAAATATGACAGCTTACATAGTCCCGGAACAGCTCGAGCCAAATCGGGGAGATACGGTAATATCTGCATGTCAGTGCGAATTTCATAAGACGATGAGAACAGGTCCACCCACCTTGTCACCTGACCGGTCGATTATCACGATGATAGTCTGGTTTACTATCCTCTTTCCGTTCAGTGTTTCCGCCTCGCCAAGTAAGCCGATCCTAGCTAATTAGAGCGGTGCTAATCCCAGTGTATGTCAACTTACAAGCCTTGAGCGACAGGCTGCAGGTGTGGTAGGAAATAGTCGATCTCGACATCCCACAACTAGATCGTCAGCTTGATTCATACGTCTTCTCGGATCTTGCTCACGTCGACGCAAGACTTGATGGCATTCGTCACGGTAAGTTGTACAGCCGCATCCGTCGCCTCCCCCCGTTCCGTGAGAAGGTGGATGAAGATCTGCCACAAAAGCTCCTGCCTGACGCAAGTCGCATGAGGTGCTTCCATCGCTTGGCTCCCGTTCTCATTGGGCACATGCTCCGCATCGGTCGATGCCCATTCCCCGAGTGTCCAAGCCAATCTTCGCTTCAAGATCCGCAATCTGACATGAGCGATAGCAAAGGAGGATCGAGGTGGAAGAGGCTCACATTGGTAATGGCTGGCCGATCCAACTGCTCACACCCTGGAGGAAGTGGTTGAAGTCGATCCCGCCGTATTTGAGCATCGCTCGAGATAGTCGTCCTATTGCGCAATATACAGCTTCACGTCGAAGGATAGTCGGTAGATCCACGGGTGGTATAGCTGAATTGTTAGCTTCATTTCGCAGCTGAGAGTTATGCAAATATACCTTCGACCTCGGCAAGCATCTTGATGAGCTCGGGCTCGATGACCTTTCGATCATCGGGCAGTTGTCGACATGCGTTGTTCAACGCAATCAAGACTCGCTCCGCACATGGCTAGATCGTCAGCCGATTGAAAGCAAGAAAGACATGAGCTGCTCACCCTAAACTCAAACGCCCAAGCTTCTTCGTCGCTGTTCTCCGCGTTGAGCCATTCTTCCGGATCTCCTTCCAACGCTTCAAGATCGGCAGAGGTGAGAGGCAAAAGCTTGTCGACCAGGAGATGCAAAGCGGACAAGATGAAGTCGGGAGTGAAGACTAGAATATCATTCAGTTCGACGGTCCAATCAAGTGTTGCTATAGCTCACTGTCTTGGTGATTGAAGGCTAATATCGGTAAGATGTCCTTGAACAGCAGCATGCCCAATAACAGAAATCGCTTAGGATGTGGCACCACGTCCGAGTCTGTCGCATTAGCTAAGAAGACTAGGACAGACGTACCATTCTCAGCGACAGCTCCATCTGATCCGGCTACCACACCTCCTACTTCTCCCCACCCCCATCCTATCCCCGCCGTCGCTCCCTCCAGGTTGCAAAACCCCTTTGCGTCCATGCCGATCATGGATCTCCACCATTTCCCAATAGAACGCAGGTGCTTGATCAATGCTTTGAGCTGTCGATTGGTTTCTTCGTTGTGAGCCGCACCGAGGTGAGATATTATCCTCAATCGACTGGCTTGGATCATCGGCGCGAAATGGACAGAGTGTTGCAAAAGCATGCGAATCTGCTTGTCAGTCATCAATCTTGAGGGAACAGGTAGGCTCACATTGACGATCGAAGCTTCGGTCTGGATCCCTTTTGCCTTGCTCCAATGCCACAACCCAAATCGAGCGAGGATTCTCACTTGTCAGCGAGTTACCTTCAACGAAGCGAAAGAGTATGACCCACTTGAAAGCATATCGACCAGCTTCTTCAATCACCCAGTCCACCTCTCCCCTTTGTTGTCTCTCTGTCCAAATAGACAAGATTTGTCCAACAGGTCCGTAGAACTCCTCCTCGAAACGCTTCATCACCTCTGCTCCCGATGCCAGCTTGACCGTCCTCCATTCTTTGACAACAGTGTTGATGGTCCACAGCGTGTTGAGCAACACGGTTGATGAGGTGGAAGAGGATGCTGTGCCGTTGGAGAGTTGAGAGAGGCAGGTGAGAAGAGGAGAGAGCAAGAGTTGGGGAAAGTTGGGGAAGTAACGTGGGAGCTCGATACGGGCGACGGCGACGAGTAGGGCGAGTTGGGGTCGGGCGATCTAACGTGAGCTCAGGCGACTAGAACGCGGGAGGGGCTCACTTGGGTGTCTTCTTCCTCCAGAAAGCTGAAGAGTCGAGTTCGCACCTCTGGCTTTCTAGCTTCGGGCACCAGCCTGTGGAGTCAGTGTTGTAGCCGGGGTGGAGGAAGCGGTAAACTCACAGCTTGCTCCTCCACTTGTTCTTGAGCTCTCGGCTGGTGACAACAGAAGCAAGGAGTCGTTCGTTTCTCGGTACACTTCGATCCGCCGCAATGTTCTGCAGCTCGAGAAACAGCCCTTCTCGTCAGCTCACGAATACAAGGGATAGAGTAGCTGACCTGGCTCTTTGAAGCAGTCGGTGAGGAAGGCTTGGTTCTTCTGATACTCCTCATTATTGGTAGGATTGACGAGCGCATGTACCATACCCCTCACGTTGATACTCCCCAGCGGAGTGGAGGTGCCGGACGACATGACGAAGGTGGGTGACACACTGGGTGTGTGAAGATGAAATGAAATAATGTTGAAATGGACGTCGACCAGCCTGAAATCTGAAACACCACCGCGTCGAGCCGGGTCTGTCATTATTGTTATCAGCAGGATGTTTGCCACCACGTCAGATGATTCGACTTGATCGTTTCAACCTAGTATTGTTGATTTGGTCTGAATTTTGAATCTCGGACTACATATACATAGGACTTCATCGACCACTAGACACTTGCCAGTATGACGATGATGCACTCTCGACCGCACATACAGGAGGGAGACTTCCTCATCATGTACTTTGTGAGTTTACCTTGTGCGTACAGAATCCAATTCTGACGGGATAGACGAGAAATGACATGGTACCCATCACGGTCACGCCTGGCGAGTTCTACCATAACAAGTTTGGCAAGTACGCCCATGCGGATATGATAGGTCTCAAGTTTGGCTCAAAGGTGCGTCTCTCCGACCTCCCAGATTGCCCTCTTCGTCAAAGGCTGATGTATAGATGTACGCTCCTCCACCACACCGAGGCTACATCTACCTCCTCCGCCCTACACCGGAACTATGGACCCTCTCCCTACCTCACCGAACGCAGATCCTCTACATGACCGACATTGCTTTCATCATACAACGGCTAGGGGTCAGGCCAGGAAGCACAGTGGTGGAGGCGGGTACGGGGAGTGGGAGTATGACACATAGCTTGAGTAGGGCTGTTGGTGCGAGGGGAAACGTCAGGAGTTTTGAGTATCACGAGGCGAGGTGTGCCAAAGCCAAGTGAGTCTCTTTTGAGCTCGTGGAATTTTCTGCGTTTGCTGATCTGTAGGGAAGAGTTCGAGGCACATGGCTTGGAGAATGTGCAGGTGGAACACCGTAATGTCTGCAAGAACGGTTTCGCCGATGCCAAGGATGTTCAAGGAGGTCAGCCGTCACGCTTGAGTCTACACGGTGTAAGAGCTGATAATGTAGTCTTTTTGGATCTGCCGGCACCTTGGGAAGCTATACCTCACGCCATCGAGACTTTCCGAGTGAGTCGAAACAATACTAGAGACCTGGTGGGGCTCGCTAATATTGTAGAAAGACGTGATTGTCAGGATATGCTGTTTCAGTCCTTGTCTGGAACAGGTGCTCAAGACGGTGTCGTCTCTGCGGGAGAACGGCTTTGAGGGTAGGTCGAGATTGTGCTAGTGTAGCTAGTGTAGCTGACCATGCCAAACGTGACAACGCAAGAGGTGTTGATACGCACACATGAGATTGTCGCCCCGCCCGCTGCCAATGCCACACCTCCCCTACGGTCCGTCTCGTCTATCGTTGGCGATCTGAAGGGCCGAGAAGCAAGAAAGAACGAGAGGAGAATAGTGCAGATGAAGACGGCGAGGGAGAAGGCTCGGGCGAAGAAACTGGCGGCTGGCGTACTGGAGGATAAGGAGAAGATAGAGGGTGGAGACGAGACGATGAATGATGGAGATGGGGTGGAGGTGGAGGAAGAGGTGAAGGAGACGCTGGTAGGAGGGACAAAGCGGAAGCTGGAAGAGAGCGGAGAGGCTGGCGAGGGAGTTGCGCTCGATACGGCTGCACAAGCAGAAGCTGGACCAAGCACGACATCAGCAATGACCGACACCGACATTCAAGAGGCAGTGCAATCCGATCTCGATCAGGAGAAACCCTCAGTACCGCTTTGGACCGAGCCAGACACGAATCTTCGCAATGTCGTCCTCACACGTCCCTCGGCAGAGATGCGAGGTCATACCTCCTATCTCACCTTTGCGGCCTACTACCCCGAGACGATCCGACAACAGCTCGCGGCAGTACAAGACGCTCCTACCGGCGTATCGACGCCTGTTACGAAGCGAGTCGAGGAGGTTGCGAGGGGTGAGAGTGGTATAAACAGGGCGGACAGGGGTGCGAGTCAAGATACGGATTATGGGAGTGACGGGCTTGACGAGGTCATGGGAACGCTGACCGAGGAGGAGCTGTTAGGTATGGGCGCATGATTGTGCTATGCATACCCCAGGATATCCATTCGCTCGCCATGTGAATAGGACAGATGCACCCTCGTTCAGTGGCAAGAGAGGTTGTTATATGTGGTGTGCCACTTTTGTCCCGGCGGCGAGTGAAAAGGCGGGAGAAGTGATGGTTGTTTACCCTGAAAAGCACATCTCTCAGTCTCTCACGCGCAACAACAGCAGATGCATTACTACTGGATACTTCCTGTGTCACCTCTCTACACCTCTCCATCTTTTCTCAACCTCCCATCCAAGACCCCCAGTATCGAAAGTCGAACGACCCAACGACCTTTGCTCCGTTGTGTCGGAATAATCTTTTTGTTGTTGTTGTGACGACAAAGAGGAGCTCGGAGCACAGCCTCTCGAGACGACGCGGTGAACCCTATTTTCTTTCAAACCGACCACTACCACCAAAGGGCGATCTTCGTACTACCCTCCTTCATCAGCCCATCGTCACCACTCACTCGACCTCGACGATACCACTTTGCGCCCTTGCGACAAGTCGTTCTGTCACCTATCGGACCACCTCGACGCTAGGAGGTTTCAAGCAGCTAGGACTGGATCGTTGTGGTGAGTGAGTGATCTCACTTTCTTCTGCCTTTCCGTCTGTCCCCTTTTTCGCATCAGCAGCTCGCACACCCGTTCCTTTCCCCTCCCACTTCGCACCTAACTTCCACCCCTTGACTTCGTCTGGCCTTTTCTTTTGCTCGACAGTGTCATCCCCTCTACCTCCTTGTTGTTTCATCAACAAACGACGCTTGCTCTGGCTTTCGTCCCGCTGTTTTTGGTGCATGCGCCTCTTTGCATCATCGACATCCAAAATTCGTTCATCTCGCTCTCTACCTCGACATACATAACCATCGATCATCCTTTGTCACTGTCCCACACCCGAGCCCTTATTGTGGTACACTGCGAACGACAAACAGCGCTGATACCTTCGTGCAGCACGATCGACCTTCCCTGTCCACTCGCCTCGCTCTCGACTTGTTGCCCTTCGGTCATGCGATAAACTTTCCCAGGTCGACCTCGCAAACAACACCTTGCACTTCCTCTCGGTTCCTCTTCTCCCTGCCACCAGCCAACCTCACATCGCCCCTCCAGCACCATGGCTCGACCCCATCCCTCCCAAAACGTCTCTTTCCAGGACAATGTCCCTCCTTCCCGTCGAGCTCGACCCGAACAACCCGCTACGCCTCCTCCTATCCCTTCCAAAAACTCATACTCGAAAAACTCGCTCGCTCCTATTCAGACCAACTCTTCCGGCCAAGTGCCTCAGGCGAGTCATCTGCGGTATGACGATGGAGGATACGTCGATGCGGGTTCGTCCAACCCTCAAGGGTTTTCCGCGAGCAATGGCGCCGATGTGAGGAGGAAGAAGAGCATGGTCAAGCCGGAGAGGGAGAGGATCGACCCGGGTCATCGGTTGTGGCATTATCGAGAACATGCGCAAGAGGATCAGATGAACGTCATGCCTTCTTGTGAGTTATCTTTCGCGAGAAGTTGGGCATGATTCGCTAATTGCCTTAGCGACGGGAAATCAGCCGTACGACCGACGACCTGGTGGAGCCAATCTGCGAAGAGGAAAGTCTCTTCTCGCTCGAGAATCCGACGAGGTGGATGAAGGTTCTGGATTGAACATTTTCAAGAGGAGTGCGACTTTACGTCGAAAAGCCAGTCGAGCGACACCCCGACAAGCACCGACCGCCTCGCAAAGTAATCGAGCAGGAGCTGGACCCAAAGAGCCTGAAGATCGAGCGGCGGGATGTTGTGGATGTCTTGGCAACTTCGCACCTGGACCGAAAGACGCTTGGATGGTGTACTGTTTCCTCTTGACGTGCTGGATTCCCGGATTCGTCCTTCGAGGTGTCTTCGGCAAGACGACACCGGAAGCGCAACGTGCGTGGAGGGAGAAAATTGGGATAGTCAGTCTCTGCGCCTACCTCATGGCGATTGTCGGTTTCGTCACTTTTGGATTCACCCAGACGGTCTGTGGAAAGCAGCCGCTCAGGATCAAGGGAGGACAGGCGAACAATGGATCGTTGATTGTCAATGGGTACGATTACGATTTATCGACGTGGAGTCACCCTACGGCCGAGCCGTATTTCAACGGAACGACCTCGCCTCTCTACATGGACGAATGGATGGCGGGAGGAAAGGATGCGAGTTTCTTGTTCCAAAAGGTCAACCAGAACTGTAAAGGCATCATCACCCTCGCGTCAGGGTCCGGTATCGAAACCGATGGGACGAATCTGGCGTGGTATTTCCCATGCAATCTTCGAGATCAGAACGGTACTGCGACTGTCAACAAGACCGGATATGCCGACGCGACCAATTGCCATGCGACTACCGATATCAGGAATGAGTTTGCGGCCTATGTTCCGACTGCGGAGATATACTACACCTGGGACATGGTCGCCAACCCGCAACGAAACTTGGCAGTGTACAAGTCGGCCGTTATGGACTTTAGCTTGATCGAGTGGCTCGACACCTCGCAAGTCACCTACCCATCATTTTTCGACACGATCAAGACGAGAAACGAGACGTTTGCTGGCCAAGACATCACCGCCTATGTTGAACGAGCCGGTTTGACCGACTATGCGAAATGTCTGAGCGATGTCATTCAGGTTGGATTCATCGACTCGACCTCGATTGGATGCGTCGCTTCCGACATTGTGCTCTACGTCTCGCTGGTCTTCATCTTGGGCGCGGTGGGAATCAAATTTGGAATGGCGGTGGTGTTTGGCTGGTTTTTGAGTTGGCGTTTGGGCAATTTCAAGGGAGAAAGCTACAATGAGAGGATGAGGCGAGCGGCAGAGATTGAAAACTGGACGAGCGACATCTACAAGGCGGCTCCTGGATACCTTCGACCGAATGCTGCGGCTGGAGGGCGAGGAGGCGGTGGACAACGAAAGACGGTCTTCCTCCCTTCGACTTCGAGGTTTAGCAAGGCCGAGCCAATGTTGGTCACTTCTTCTCGACCTTCGACGGCGTATGGAATGGTCGGTGGCGGTCGACAAGCTTCCAGCATGTACGGCAACAAGCTGACCGCTCCTGGTGGACTTCACGTGACTCCGCCTGGATCCCCCATGCTCCGCAACTCCCGATCATCGACTTCGCTGCCTTTCCGAGACGAGTCGGGATACTCGCTGTCCGACCAAGCGTCTGCGACCAACCCGACCAACTGTCCCTTCCCGCTCGGCAATGTTGTTCCTCAGCCCGCTGCCGATTTTGAGCCGTTCCAGTTCCCGCTTGTGCACACCATCTGCCTCGTCACCGCTTATTCGGAATCGGTCGAAGGTCTTCGAACGACTCTCGACTCGCTTGCGACCACCGACTACCCCAACAGTCACAAGCTCTTGTTGGTCATTTGCGACGGTATGGTTCGAGGATCCGGCTCGAAGCAGTTTACACCTGATATCGTTCTCGGTATGATGAAGGAGCTCGTCGACCCGGCCGAAGACGTTCAAGCGCATTCTTACGTCGCCATTGCCGATGGACACAAGCGACACAACATGGCCAAGGTTTACGCTGGATTCTACGCTTACGATTCGGAGACTGTCGAACCGTCCAAGCAACAACGAGTACCCATGGTTCTCGTCGCCAAGACGGGTAACCCGCTCGAGAGGACCGACGCCAAGCCCGGTAATCGAGGAAAACGAGATTCGCAGATTGTTCTCATGTCGTTTTTGCAAAAAGTCATGTTTGACGAGCGAATGACGACGTTCGACTATGAATTCTTCAACTCGATTTGGCGATGTACCGGTATCCCGCCTGATCGATACGAGACGGTGTTATGTGTCGATGCGGATACCAAAGTCTTCCCGGATTCGGTGACGAGGATGAACGCTTGTATGGTCAACGATACGGAGATCATGGGGCTGTGTGGAGAGACCAAGATTGCCAACAAGTCGGAAACTTGGGTCACTATGATTCAAGGTGAGTCCGAGCAGCCACTGCACATGAGAGATTCGAGCTGACGAGTAGTATTCGAGTACTACATCTCACACCACAATACGAAAGCCTTTGAATCGGTCTTTGGAGGTGTCACTTGTCTGCCCGGTTGTTTCTCCATGTACCGAATCAAGGCGCCGAAAGGAGATAGAGGATACTGGGTACCCATCCTGGCCAACCCGGACATTGTCGAACATTACTCGGAAAACGTCGTCGACACGCTACACAAGAAGAATTTGCTTTTGCTCGGAGAAGATCGATACCTCTCGACACTCATGCTCAAGACTTTCCCGAAACGAAAAATGGTGTTTTGCCCGCAAGCAGTGTGCAAGACGATTGTTCCCGATACGTTCAGGATTCTGCTGTCGCAACGACGACGATGGATCAACTCGACCATTCACAACTTGTTCGAGCTCATGTTGGTCCGGGATCTCTGCGGTACATTCTGCTTTTCGATGCAATTCGTCGTCTTTATGGATCTCATTGGTACCTTGGTCCTTCCCGCCGCCATCTCTTTTACGCTCTATATCATCATCATCGCCATTCTGCCCAACTCGGTCACGCACATGGAAAAGCCGGTCATTTCGCTCATCCTCTTGGCGTTTATCCTCGGTCTACCCGGTATCTTGATCGTCATTACCTCGAGAAAGGTCGCCTATGTCGGATGGATGTTGATCTACCTATTGTCGCTGCCCATCTGGAACTTGGTGCTTCCGGCATACTCGTTCTGGCACATGGACGACTTTAGTTGGGGAGAGACGAGAAAGATCGCAGGCGAGCAAAAGGAAAAGTCGCATGGAGACAAAGTGGGAGAATTCGATTCGAGTCATATTGTCATGAAGCGCTGGGTCGACTTTGAGCGAGAGAGGAAATGGCAGAGCGGGACGAGATCGAGGGATTCTCAATTTTACGACGTTGTGCAGAGGTCTTCGTCGCCTAGGAGGTACGTTCAATACCCTTCCCTTGTTGTGGGTTCCGCTGACGACCAGTGCTATGCCTTCGAACCGATACTCTGTAGTCTCGACGAGCGAAACTTTTGCCAGTCAAGGTGGAACGCAGGAAAACAACCCCTTGTTCCGACAGAGCCAAAGCTTTGCCTCGATGAGCCAATACGCCCATTCCAGCCCGGAAGCTCGAGTTGACCCGGCAAGCATGTCTCAGCTCGCTCTTCCCTCTGCTCGAGGTTTCCCCATCAACCGAGACCTTTCGCCTGGATCGTCGACTGAATCTGGGCATCATGCCGCTCGATTGGAACGAGGAGCAAGCGACGACCCGTCCAGCTTTACGCATAGCAGCTCGTCGTATTCGAACTATGCGGCGTACCCGAACGAGCCGTACCACGACGAGGCGGAACAGCCGATCCTCCCGCCCAACTTTGCTTCGTCGTCGACGAGCTCACCTGAACCGGCTTATATCCAACCTGGACATTATTCGGGCGGCGGCGGAGGAGGAGGAATGTATGCGGAGCCCGATGCGGTGGCGCAGCAGCAATACCAGCAACAACAGTATCACCATCACCAGCAGCAGCAGCAGCAGCAGCAATCGAAGAGTACGGCAAGGACGAGGCAGCCGTCTCAGCATGGACGGGGAGTCTCGTTGGTCGATACGGGACCTGTACCTGTCGCGCCTCATGATCCGGTTCGACGAGTCTCGAGGCATCAGAGAAGGAGCTCGTCTAGG
>JALPCD010000369.1:0-13940 GCA_026538415.1 Cryptococcus sp. GC_Crypt_1
TCATCTCCTTTTTTGGGCGGCATGATGGCGGTGTCTCTCGATGGTCCAAAATGGATTGGTGAAGAAGGAGGCTGGACTGACCTCGGCGGCCTCGAAGAGAGCGGCAGAGTTGGAAGTAGACATGGTCGTTGTCGTTATTCTATTCGTTGTAATCGTGGATAAGATCGGGGAGTAATAGAACGCGATATAGGCGACGAGAGCTAGGGCGAGTGCGAAAGAACGAAGAATGGTGAGTTGAGGAGAGGAAAGGGGTCGACATGTCGAGCTCGGTCATTATATAGCTTACATGCCCCGGCAAGATATGACCCGCACGCCAATCGAATTCGCCAGAAACCCGCTTGAGACTGGGACAAAGGTGACATGCCCCTTGCGAAAGATTCTGTAAGCATCACAAGGCGCTGCGGGTCTGGAGCGCGTCGAGAGCTGAAATTGCCTCCTTCGGAAAGACAGCTTGGCGAGACTTGGGAAGGATTGATAATCTCGTCTACCGGCCGGTAGAGCGATCCGTCGGAAGATCGGCTGATTCAGATCGAAAGCTTGACGCTTGCACTGATATCATTTGTTGCATGATGATCTCTATCTCCTACAAACCGGGTCTGATTGTCAGCTCTGTCTCCATTGCTCCGACCGGCGGAACGTATTTTACTTGGTCTCTATTCTTGGTGTCCTTTCCAGCCTTTGCTGCAGTCTACGCCTTGCCCTTCTTCGCCTTCTTTTTGGGTTGGCTATCCTCCTCTGTCGACGGTGATGCAGATGTAGCTCCCCGTTTGAATCCGATGCCTACTGCCTGTCCTCCGGACTTCTTGGGTGCCGACTTGCGCACGTGGAGCAATGGTCGACAAAATTCTCCCTCTTCCACCTCCTTCGCCTCATCCTCGTCTTTGTTTATCCCTTGGTCGTCCTCGAACTGGTCGGAATCTTGGATCGACCCGCTCTCCGTCAACATCCCAAACAATCTACAATGTCAGCGATTGAGCTCCACAGGGCATATCGATAG
This sequence comes from Cryptococcus sp. GC_Crypt_1, assembly GCA_026538415.1. Taxonomy (NCBI): domain Eukaryota; kingdom Fungi; phylum Basidiomycota; class Tremellomycetes; order Tremellales; family Cryptococcaceae; genus Cryptococcus; species Cryptococcus sp. GC_Crypt_1. Next base: position 998 of record JALPCD010000369.1, read on the forward strand.
AGGTCAGCTCACTCTTTGTAGACCTTTCGTCGGTCAACCCATTGTTTTCGCCAACTCGCAAACTCCTGGTCAATCTTCTTGACATCCTCATCCGACATGGGTTCCACCTTCTCATTCCCATCGTCATCCCCTCGGAAAGGCAAGAGGGCTCTCAGAGTGATTACATTCTGCTTGTCAGCTCGCACTCCAGGAAGCAAGGAGAGAGAGAGGCAGCCAACCTCGTTCTTGATGATGCTGATTTCAGCTTGTATGTCCTTCGTCTTTGGCTGTTCCAGCTTAGACGCGATCTCTGCAGTGTCAGCGGTCAGATGGCCGGTAAGTAGACAGAGCGACTGACCAGCACTTAGCACCTTGTACTCCTTTCTCTTCGCCTCGAGCTCCTCCTTGATCTCTTTCAGCTGTCCGTCCAGTCCCGCCAACTCGTCTCCCGAAGCGACATCGAGCTGTGACTGGTATCATCAGCTCTGTCTCCATGGTGTTGAAAGCGAGGATCTACTCACTTGGTTGTAGACGAATATAGTTTGCTTGCCGTACGCCTTGACCGTCAAACTCCCTCTCTCTGCACACGTCAGTTACGCCTGACGAGAAAGAGCTGTCCCTAGCTCACCTGCTAAAGTCGTCATGATCTTCTGCGCCAGCGTCTTGGGCACCCTTCCTTTCAGGTTCATGTGCACATCGGCTATCTCGCTCAGCTGCATACCGTCGTACTCCGAACGGCTCACTACTCGAGTAGGGTCGATTTGCCTGCCTATATGAGCTGATTCCACGCATGACAGTTTTGGGTGAACTGACCGCTTTCATATATTGCAGGACGACCTTCCTATGTGAGTCGTTTCCCGCTTGACATGGGAATAGAGGTCAGAGCGCGATGAGTGAGGTGATTATGCACAGATGAAAAGAAGACGAGCTGCTCGCAGGATATACAAGCTCGTCGGGGAAGGAGAAGCTGTAAGTCGGAGGAAGGAGGACCTACATCTTCCGCTTCACCATCAGCTCAGAATAAGCTCACGGGCTCACCTTCGTCTGCCTTGAGTGGCTTTTCCTTGACTTCCTTGTCCTTCTTGGGCGGCATGATGATGGATGAGTAGGAAATGTCAGGATGGTGTCAGAAAGTTCAGATGAGAGAAGCTGGTTGGCAGAGCTGTCCGATCGATGAATGTAGTATCGGTGTATGGGATGATGGTATGATGGTATGATGGTATAGAAGGGAAGGGCGAGTTGACCAGACTTCCTTCTGGGTTGCATTGGCGTCATAGCGTCGATAATCAGCCTGACACTGCACGGGTTGACGGCAACATGAGTCTGACACCATCTACCTTAGGATCGATTTTGCGGGGGGCGAGGTTTGTGGTTTTGCTACCCCGCTCTGCGAGTACATCTTGCGCTTTCGACTTTGTGGAATCTTCAACCATCTACCGCACAACCGTCCTCATCTCTCTCTGTCTCGTTCATCCCCCTTCAACATCTACCCTTCTACCCACATTTTGGACCATCGAGAGACACCGCCATCATGCCGCCCAAAAAAGGAGATGACAAAGTACGTCGACCTTCCCTTTCCCCGCTCACCTAGCGGTCATTGGCCACATTGCAAAGAGCTGACTTGGTCCCTAGACGTTTGGGATGAAGAACAAGAAGGGAGGAAAGGCACAAAAGTTCATGGACACAATTCAGAAACAAGCAGGCCAATCAGGGAAGAATAAAGAGACTGTGAGCTTGACCCCTCTCCCCTCTTTGTTGTCTTTGACCGGTCGTCCGACAGGGTTTTAGATATGATAAGGGTCGGCGCTGATGAGGTAGTTGGCGAAAGAGAAAGAGAAGGAAGAAAAGCTGGCAAAGAAGAAAGCCGACGAGAATAGGAAAAAGCTGGATGCGGAGCTGTTTGGAGGGAATATCCAGGTGCAGAAGGTGCCATTTGGAACAGGTCAGTCGAGCGATTGCTCAACATAGCCCTAGCTGATGTGCAGATCCAAAGACGGTCCGCTTTTGTCATTCAATGATTCCAATTCGTGAGCTGATGTTGTAGGTGCTATGCGCATATTTCAAAGCAGGGCATTGTGACAAAGGCAAGTCGACAACACCAGATGGCGAATCACCGCTGATCAGACAGGGAGCAAATGTAAATTCTCGCATGATCTCAATGTCGGCAGGAAAGTCGAAAAGGCGAATTTATACGCGGACGCTCGAGAGCAGCCAACGGACAAGAAGGACGACACGATGGATACTTGGGACGAGGAGAAGTTGAGGAATGTCGTCACGCAAAATGCGACCGCACAACGGACAACTACAGATGTACGTTCAAAGCCCTTTCCCAGAGCATATGGGCGGCGGTTTGATGGTGATAGATTGTGTGTAAATACTTCATTCAGGCTATCGAGGAGAAGAAGTACGGTTGGTTGTGAGTAGACACTTCTTCGGCGAAGAGGATCAAGCTGACCATATAGCTGGGAATGTGTGAGTAATTGCCAGATGACGATTGGGGGAATGCTAAACTCGTTTCCTCTTTTTTATAGCCAAATGGAGGTGAGTTTGCATGGTCGGATGGTGTACAGATCTAACGAGTAGGTGATAAATGCATGTACAGGCACGCACTGCCACCAGGATTCGTGTTGAAGGCGGACAAGAAGGCAGCAGAGGAGCTCGCAAAGAAGGAGAAGATATCGCTGGAAGAGTTCTTGGAAGTCGAGGTACGTCGTTGCTCGTACGCAACCTGCTATTCTACTACCTTATCGTTACACTTCCATGTTTTCCACCGACAACTTTGGGCTGACGTGGTAGCGACACAAGCTCAAACCGCCGCTCACACCTGTCACCGCCGAATCCTTTGCCATCTGGAAGAAGACCCGAGTGGAGAAGAAACAGGCCGAAGCGGAGGCCCTTGAGAAAGCCAAGGTGGCTCAAAGGGCAGCGGGCAAGATGACGGGTATGACGGGTAAAGATATGTTCGAGTTTGGAGGAGAGCTGTATGAGGATGAAGAGGAGGTTGGGGAGGATGACTGGGATATTTCGAGGTTGTTGGCTAGATATGTGAGTGCACATCGGGGTAGACGGGAAGAGAGAGAGAGAGAGAGAGAGAGTAAAGGCTGGGAGCTGACTTGTAGCGGGAAGAGGATGCTGAGCGTGACGAGGATTCGGCGATGGAGACAACGAATGGAGTGGAGACGCTGGTCATACAGTAGGGTAATCTGGACGGAGCTGCAGCTTTCGATGCTCGCCTGAGCGGGGCGCTGGGAGGGGAGCATTTGCATGGTCTTGGCTGCTAGCATTGTATCATGCACCTTATATTTCTTCCACCCTCAGCGAATAAGAAGTACAAACATTATCGGGGCTTCAATACCAGAGAGACGGTATTGGCCACATGAGATGTGATGCATGATGCTCGACGTGACTCCCTTCTATATTCTCGTCGTGTGCCCACTCTACATCTCTGGTCCATCACCCATACCCTCCCCCTCGCCCGCCATGTTCTGCACGGCCGGTCCTCCACCTTGCTCATCCGGCCTTCGCGCAGACACGACATCGTCGACACGTAACAACAGCGTAGCAGACTAACATCAGCAATCGCTCGTCCCCTATTGAAGCGTTGCCTCGACTCACCTCGATGGCAGTCTTGAGCGTCTGAATCTTGACACTGGCAGACTCGAGCAGACCATAAGTCTTCATATCCACCACTTTGCCCGTATCTCCATCCACACCGAACGTGTGCAGACCCTCGGCGTGTTTTGCCTATTCGTCAACGATCATTCTCCCAACGAAGTAGTGATGACTCACCCTCAACTCGGTCAACGTTCGGATCGCCTTTCCGCCGGCATTCGTCACCAACGTCCTGGGGATGACCTCCAACGCATCCGCAATAGCCCTGTACGGCGCACCCGCCACACCAGGCAACGACTTTGCCTTTTCTGTCAAAGCCACCGAAATCGCCATCTCGGTCGCTCCACCTCCTGGCGCCAAGATGGGGTTGAAGACGACATTTCGAGCGACCGACATGGCATCTGCCAAGTTTCGGTCAATCTCATTGAGGATATCCTTGGAAGGACCCCGGAGAAGGATCGTGCACGCCTTGGGAGACTTGCACTCGTCGAGGAAGGTAAAGTATTCGTCGCCCAACTTTTCAATGTGGAATAGACCGCACTCAGTACCGACGTCGGACGCTCGGAGATCTTCGACTCGGTTGACAATGGTCGCTCCGACCGCTCGAGCTATTCTGTTGTTGTCCGACTTTCGGACTCGTCGAAGGGCGGTGATGTTGGCCTTGAGCAGGTAGTGTTGAGCGAGATCTTCTCATCAGTCTTCTGTTCTACATAGTGGAGGCGGACAATGTCTGGACTCACCGGAAACACCCTTCTCGGTGAAGACGAGATCAGGCTTGAACTCGATAATCTTCTCGCACATTGTCTTGATCTGCTCCTCTTCAATCTGCAACACCCGGTTCCAATCCTCCTCCTTTTGAATCTCGATGTTGGTCTGCGACTCTCCCTTTTTGTACTCCAAGGGGCAATCCAGCAAAATCACCCTCGGGTTGTCGATCCTCCTCCTCATCTTGGGATGCGTGACGTCCTTGTTGATCATCACACCTCGCAACACTCGACAATCCTCAATCTCCCCTCCAGGCACCTTTTCCACTCGAGCATATCGCTTGATATCCACCGTCTTGATGTTGAGCGCAGTACCGTCTGTAGTCGCTCCGCCGCCTACGAGCCCGTTCTCCGCTTCGGCCGATACGGCGACCGTCTTGACGGCCTCGAGAGCGAGAGAACACATCAAATCAGACCATCGAGAAGAGAATTTTGTACCGATGGAGGTTTTGATCAAGGCAAGCATTTCGGATTCGGAGGAGATGTCGACGGGGATGGAGATTTTCTGAATCGTCTCGAGCGCGTCGTTCAACGCAGCTTTGAAGGCTCGGATGATGACGACTGGGTGGATGTTTCGTTCCAGCAGAGGCAAAGAGTACGCCAAGATCTCTCCAGCTGCAAGAAGTCAGCATGAACAGAAAAGTACAGCTGAGCGGTACGCACCGAGAATAATGACACTGGTCGTTCCGTCTCCGACTTCCTCGTCTTGCGTTCGAGAGAGCTCGATCATCGATTTGGCAGCGGGGTGCGCGACGTCGATCTCTCGAAGAATGGCGTGTCCGTCGTTGGTGAGAAGGATACCGCCCATAGGGTCGAGAATCATCTTCAACATGGCTTTCGGTCCAAGACAAGTTCGAATGACATCGGCGACAGTCTATAGACATCAGCACGGACTCGCCACTCCCCAGTACGACTGTGACAAGGGAATGGTTGCTCACCTTGGCTGCGACAATGTTGGCAGTTTGAGCCTTTCGACCTTGCTGTCGCTCAGGCCCGGTGTCTACCAGTCAGCTCGTGGCGCCTAAATTGCACGAATGAGCTCACTCATCACCATCATGGGCATTCCTCCAGGCATCGCCATCTTGCGTGTTCTCGTTTTCTGGGCTTGATTGGAAGAGTGGGGGGTGAGCTGAACGTGTAGCTCTTTTCGATGAGGTATAGAGGGTTGTGGAAGATATCTTGAATTCGGCGCGAGACAACGCGTTTTGCGGATCCGAAGGCTAGACATGGCTGCCACGTCAGGAAAATTGTTTAGAAGCGATAGTTAGTGCTGCCGTCGAGGTCCCAGCTTTGGTCTCATACTTCTTCAACTTGACTTTGTTGGATGTGGTGCATGCTCATACAACCTATTGATCTACTGCCTGTCCATCACGACAGCCTCACGCGACTGCTGCATAGTCCGCTCGACGAATCATACCCAGCTGATCGCTCAATGTCGCTCTCGTCCATTTCCCCTTGACCACCTCCCCGTCCTCCCCAGCGAGCGGCATCTCTTCCTCCTCCTTCTGCCTATCACCAGCTCCGAGGCCCATGGCCGTCCTCGCCAACCACACAAAGTCGGCAAGCGCCTCGAGCGGGAGATCGGATTGTCGCTTCCCTGCCAACTTTGCCTTGAAAGCCGCAAAGAAATCCTGCGAGATTCCCTCTGCCCGGCTCACTACCTCTGGTGCGACTCCTGCCATCGTAGCCACATCTAAATGTCAGCTCCAGCGTAACTCGGTTAATGCCATGACGTACGAGTACCATGAGACGACTCTGCAACGCCAGCGATGAGCTTGTACAGGAAGACGACCTGTCTTCGCTCGTCGTCGACGTGCGTCTGCATGTGCATATTGACGATGTTGGGATGATATCGATAGTCGTCCGTCAACGAGCCATAGTGCGTCTGACACGTCAGCTCAAAGGTACTCTTGAAGTGGCCTGCGTTGCTCACTGCAAAGAATGCCAAAGGTAGCGTATGCGTTGCAAGGTGGTGCAGCACCGACCCAGCAATCGCCATCCCATCATAGGTCGAAGTCCCTCGTCCAAGCTCTGCACATCAGACACCATTCACAAGATACAAGTACACTTACCGTCGAGAATGACAAAGGATTTAGGCCCAGCTTCTCGAAGAATCTTGGAACACTCGTCCAGTTCCACCTTGAACGTACTCGAGCTGGAAAACATGTCTATCATCAGCCCCACTCCACCTCTAGCACGATGCGAGGTTGGTCACTCACCATCATACGCTCCCATCCTGGTCTGTATCTTGTCCACCGGCGACAACTTCGCCTTGGCAGCGGGCACATAGCACCCCAATTGAGCCATGATGATACCCGCCGCCGTCATCCTCAACAAGGTCGATTTCCCTGCCATGTTCGGTCCGGTCAACAATACCGTCCTCGCCGTTCGAGTCTCCTCCGTCGTGGTGGTGGGATCGGTACCCATCTTGACGTCGTTGGCGATAAAGTCGCTTCGGAGACACATGGACGGATGTCGAAGCTCCTCAAAGTCGACAAATGCATGCGGACTGTCGACGAAGTGTGGTCGACATTTCGGCTCGTCCAAATTGTGCGATGCGATAGAGAGCGAGATCAAACAATCCATCTCCGCAACGACCCTACGCATCAATTCCTCTTTCAAGACAAAGAGACAAGACAAGGCGACTCACCGGACAGCTTTGAGCCATTGTTCCCTGTCCTTGTCAAAGTGCATCAAGAGGTCATGGTAGAAGTTCTTCTTGGCCGCTGATTCCGTCTCCTTGGCCTCTTGATATGCTCGCACCAGTTCCTTGACCTCGCTGTTGTAGTATCTGGTCATTTTCTATCAACTATCAGCTCGTCTTAGTATATGCACAGAGAGGACACGTACGGCTGTCCCGCCTTGCTTGACCCAGCTGTCCGGGATAGACTTCTTCGAGCTAGCCGGTACTTGGATCTGGTAGATGTCCTTTCCGCCTTGCGCACTATGCCAGAAGCTCAGATCAGACAACCTGCATGTCAGCGTGCCCGTCTCATCGATGGAGAGCTAGACTCACTTGTGTTGCTTTCTGTACTTTACCAGTAGAGCTTCGAGAGCCTCCTCGATTCGCCCAACCTCCGCAACCGCTTCATCGGTTGCTTCATGCGCTCCCTCTGTTGGCAAGATTTCGATGCTTTTCTCTGTAGGGTCAGTGTGGTCCAGACAAGCGACAGGATTAGACGTACCGCTTCGCTTGACCGAATACATCGATTGGATCTCCTTCAAGTGTGGTCGCAGATCCGGAGCGGTCATAAGCAAGCCCGTCACGCTGGCCGTTATGAACGACTCGGACATCTCGGTAAGCTGTTCCAAAGTCTGGATAATCGTCTCGAAACCCTGAACGACCTGCAAGAAGGTGCTCTCCCTCAGACGCCCAGCGTGCAATCGAGATAGGTGTCGCTCGAGATCAGGTAGCTTCTTCACAGCTTGTCGGAATGCAGCAGTGAAGACGGGCGCTCCTAGCAGATCGTCCACCGCGTCCAGTCTGTCGTTGATAGCCGAGACCTCGAGCAGAGGCGCTCCAAGCCAGATTCTAAAAAGCCTCTTCCCAGACGGCGTCACACAGTTCTGCAACAGCTCCAGCAGTGTTCCTTCCGTCCCTCCCTCGTTGTTGACCAACACCTCCATGTGACCCAAGGTCACGCCGTCCAATACGAGGTTCTTTCCCTCTCTGATCGGGTCGTAGATGTTGAAGTTCTTCTGCGAGACCAGATCCTTGTCCAGGTTGAGTGTCTTGAGATAGAAAAGCATCCCGCCCAGCGCTTCCATGGCGGTCGGCGAGTCGAGCATGCTCTCAATAGACGGTGGCAAGAGCAGCTTGGCCGTCGTACCGTCGTCTCCGGTCGTCTCGAAGTATGTCGACAACTCTCGGAGCGTTCGGTCGGCAGTGTAGAAGTCTTGAACGTCTCGGAAGGATTGCCAAAGCGTATTGGAGGGAAGGATTCTCCTAAGCAATCGCTGTGTATCGGCAGAGAGGTTTCCCTACTTGTCAGCTGCTTCGTCTCCATGGCATCGCAAACTCACCTTGGCGTGAATGAGCTCTTTCGGTCGGACTTGTCGGAAAGAGGTCTGCAGACGAGTCATCACCACATCATCCTCGAACATGGTCAGATTGAACTCTCCGGTCGAGGCGTCGAGTGTGCAAATTCCAAAGCTCGTAAGACCAGTTTGCTCATCTCGATGTTCCTGCTTGTCAGCACCACCCTCTGCATGCCGACTCACTTTTATCGCCACACAGTGATTGGCGTCGTCGGTCGTGAGATAGGTTGGATCGACGATAGTGCCGTTGGTGAAGACTTGATGTAGCTCTCTTCGAACAATCTTGTCCTGTGGTCCACCAGCGTTTCTCATCTCTTTTCTGATCGTCAGCTGCGTTCTTCTTAGTGTCCTTATTAGCTAACCCTATCGCCGTCTCGACTTGCTCGACCTTTCCAACCTTGTATCCTGCACCCAGAAACTTGGCAGCCCATAGCTCAAAACTCTGCTCCGGGACACCGACCTGAACATCAGCTACTGGCTCTTCCCTATCTGCTTGTCCGACTCACCATGCACATCTTGACCCTCTCGGTCAACTTGAGATCAAACTCTCGATGACCAATCTTCGCATCCTCCTCGTACAGCTCAAAGAACTTGCCCTTCTGGAAAAACAACACCGTATCGAAGTGATTCTGCTTGATCTCCCAGAATTGCTTCTCAAACGGCGACATTTGCTCCCATGCGCTCTTGGGGACGTATACCGTCCTCGGATCGTAGTCGGGATGGTCGGGTCGGTTCTTGTCTTTATCCATGATGAGATCTGATCTGATAAAGCTGAAACACGTCTCGTTTTCTTTCTTTCGTTGTAAAGCTTCGTCTCGGCGGATTTCAGCAGCAGTGATGAACGATCCATCGTCATTTCGAGCCGAGTTTCGAGAGCTGGAGGCGTTACCGAGTGGTCGAGGAGGAGGTCGGGAGGGTGTCGAGGACGATGAGGGGGAGGACCTTTGGAAAGTTGATCGGGGAGGGGCAAAGGTGGATTTTGACTTGGGCTTGGATTTGGATTTTGCCTTGTCGGGAGATGGTTCGAAATCAGAGGCATGGGAGATGATCGAAGACTCGTACTCGTCTGCAGCGGCAGCTGCTTGTCAGCTGGGAGCCTCGAATCGGACTGAGGGACCTGCCGAAAGCAATGTCATCTTGGGCGTCAAAGACGTAGTCATCTTCCTCCGACTCGGCTTTGAGACTCTTCCGGGGTTTCCGACCTTTTTGTCAGCTCGAGACCTAAGTTGCACGACACCAAGCTCACCTTTGGGTTGGAGGGGTACATCATCGTCTGAGTCTGCTTCGGACGCTGATTCGGCATACATGACCTTTCTCTTCGCCCTTCGACCCTGTTTGTAAGCTATGCGTGCTATGCGCGGCATGGGGTAGCTCACCGTGACGACAGGCGACTCTTCTTGCATGTCGACATCGTCGTCTCCCTTTGCGGCACCTTCGTCATCCACCTCCATCCGATCTCCCGCTTGAGATGTAGGCGGTGCGGAAGATAACTCGTCCTCGTCATTAACTTCTACGTCCACCGCAAAGCTCTTCTTTAGAGGACTCCCGACCCTCCCATTTCTAGGCTTGATCGGCACAGGACTCTCTTGTGTCGACTTCCTCCCTGATCCCGAAGCGACAGTGGGCGAACTCCTCGGCGCAGATGTAGGCGTCTGAAGAGTGGTAGAAGCCGGCGAAGCGGTGGTAGTTTTGGCCAGACGAGATGTCGAGGTGGGTGGAGGTGGTTTGACAGTCGAGGTAGGAGCGGTAGGGGTGGATGATTGGGAGGAGACAGGTCGGGAAGGAGCTGGACCGGGTTTGGGCTTGCCAAAGAAGCCCATGAGGGTGGATTGCTTTCCTCTTACATGGTCAGCCACTCGACGAGGGAGAAGAAAAAGGACCTACTCCTTTGGCTTGGACATCTTGACGAGGGATGTGTGAGGTCGAGGAAGGTGGTCGAGTTGAGGTTCTAGTCAAGGAGCTCGAGCTAAAGGGGTCGAGGGTGGGAGCGAGAGTGGAGGTCGGCAGAGCGACTTTTGGGAAGGACCCACGGAGAGGTGGATGAGGGAGACCCCACTACACGGTGCTCGTAGTAAGTTACAAGACACGAGAGGATGGTCGGGGAGGACGGTTGAGGTGGCAGCTCGAGTCCTCGACGCCCTTTGGTGCAATGACGTGAGGGGTGGGTGGAAAGAAAGACACACGCGATGGGGAGAGCTAGGGACGATTTCATGTTCCACCCCCTCGCGACGCGTCAAATCGAGAATAGTACATGGAGGGAGTATGTAAACTTTGGAGTGTGTACCGTGGGAGATGAAGGTTGGCCTTGGGTGTTGCCCCTGTTGCACCCTGCGCGCCTCCTCTAACCCTTGACCATTTCATGTTGGAACGCGTCCATGTACGCGTGAGGGTGATTCAACGCGTCGGGTGGATTTCGACCGATCTCATGTACATGACTGGACCGCGTTCAGGGGAGAAAACATCACCAGGATATATAGTCTGACCCATCTTCATCTCTTCTCCCTTCGTTCTTCTCTCTTTCCTCTCTTCCATCTTCCACCTCATCTCTACACCTCACTCGACCTTACACCTTTATCCTACCCACACCTAGTACTCTCACAACCATGGCCGCCGTCGAGACCCCTTCCAAGGTAGCCGCTGCCGCCCTCTCCACCATCGACCTGAACGCTGGCAAGCCCATCACCGAGACCAACCTCCTTGCCAAGCTCAAGGCTGCTGCCGCTTCTGCCGAGGTTGCCAAGATTGCCGCTACGACCGTTGCTGCTCCAGTCGAGGATGTCGAAGAGTATAGGAAACGATTCGTCGGTGATGTAGACTGCCTCGAGAAGGATGAGCCGTTGTTGCAAGAGACCAACGCTCGTTTCGTCCTCTTCCCCATCAAGTACCGAGAGGTGAGCCACTCCCCCTCACAAGATAGATGGAGTAGTCGCTGATGGCAGATCTGGCAAATGTACAAGCAGGCGCAGGCTTCGTTCTGGACATCCGAGGAGATCAACTTGGCTGCCGATAACCACGACTGGGAGAACAAGTTGAACGACAATGAGCGATACTTTATCGAGCACGTCCTTGCCTTTTTCGCAGCTGTAGGTCTTGCCGCGTTCTAAAAGTGGTCCATTGACTGACGAATAGTCTGACGGTATCGTCAACGAAAACTTAGTCGAGCGATTCTCTTCCGAAGTCCAAGCCGCCGAGGCCAAGTGCTTTTACGGTTTCCAAATCATGATGTGAGTCAATACTACCCTCTTCTCACCTTGAGTCTCGACTAATGTACAGGGAGAACATCCACTCTGAGACCTACTCCCTCCTCATCGACACCTACATCAAGGACCCCGCACGACGAACCTACCTTTTTGAAGCCATGGACACCATCCCCTGTATCGCCAAAAAGGCCAACTGGGCCCTCAAGTGGATCTCCGACGACCGATCCACCTTTGCCGAGCGACTGATCGCCTTCGCCGCCGTCGAGGGAATCTTCTTTTCCGGATCTTTCGCTTCCATCTTTTGGCTCAAGAAGCGAGGTCTCATGCCTGGATTGACCTTTTCCAACGAGCTCATCTCCCGAGACGAGGGTCTCCACACCGATTTCGCCTGCCTCCTCTTCACCCACCTCAGGCGACGACCTCACCCGGACACCATTGCCAAGATTATTCGAGAGGCCGTCACCATCGAGCAAGAGTTCTTGACCGACGCTCTGCCCGTCTCGCTCATCGGTATGAACTCGAAGCTCATGTGTCAATACATCGAGTTTGTCGCCGACAGGTTACTCGTCGCTCTCGGCAACCCTAAAATCTGGAACGTCTCCAACCCCTTCGACTTCATGGAGATGATCTCGCTCCAGGGCAAAGCCAACTTTTTCGAATCGAGGGTATCGGCATACTCCAAATCGGGTGTCAACCAATCGGTCGGTGCGCAATCGGATCACCAAGCCGTCAAGAAGGGTTTCTCGCTCGACGACGACTTCTAGTCGGGGGAAAAGGATGATCTCAATTGTAGCAAAAAGGAATCGGAAGGAAGAAGGTAGAAAAGAAAAGAAGGATACCCCTTTCGACATTCCCCCCATCTCTCCCTTCCTTTATTAGTAGTGTTTTGTTGTTAGGGTGGCCTCTTCTCTTTTCTTCGACCCTCGCTGTGCTGAGAGTCTGGAAGAAGTGGAGGTCCTCGTAGATTCTTGTTTATTTTGGTCTCTCCGCTATCGTCTTCTTCTTCTTTATAACGAATCATTCATGCAATGTATGCCCTGCACCGATACTCGCACTTTGATTGAGCTTTCTATTCGTAGCGAATCTGACATTCTGCAGGTCTGTGATAGCGATGAGACGCGTCGAGCAGAGCCAATTAACAGAATTCATGTCGATGTCGTCAACTCCCCTTGGACATTCGACCATCACCTCATTACACCTATTACAACATGATATGACACACCGACTCTCATGTCCGTCTCGTCGTTCCCGCTAGACCAGCTGGGCTTGACACCTCATCAGCTGGCAGCATGCAGTCGAGGTGAGTCGACTCTTTCAGCTCGACTCGCCGACCGCCATGGAAGCGCTGGG
>JALPCD010000037.1:0-33816 GCA_026538415.1 Cryptococcus sp. GC_Crypt_1
ATGCGTTTGTGCCCCCGTGTTGATCCAGGTCGTTGAGGTGTGAGAGCCTTTCCCACTATCTGCTCGTCGATATCCGACAGGAGGTCGCTGGTGGAAGAGATAGTCGACATGTTGCTCGTCTGGGATGTAGAGGCGGCCAAGGTAGTAGGAGAGGTGCTGGACTGTCGGGAACGATCTTTGCTGGATAGCCTCGAGGCATTGGCGGGAAGCGGTGGGCTGATTTGGCTTCGTCGAGAAGAGGTGGAAGCCTGCGATGGAGATCGAAGGGGTGGCAGTAAGGTCGCAGCGTCTGGCGTGGGAGATGACCAGGGAAGAGAAGCGGACATAATCCCCTTGAGAGCAGACCTGTCAATCAGCTTCGCTCAGGCGATTATAGAGAACGCTACGCACATGTCGAATGACGGTCCAGCGGTATCCAGTACAGCCCTGAAATCTCTCCCTTGCTCCTCTTCCCTCCTCTCGGCTTCTTCAGGATCCATCCTCATAGCTCCAGGTCGAGGTGGATCTTCCGGTACACTCCCCACTGCCGCAGCGCTGACGGTTTTAACCAGCTGATCCCAAAACCTCTTTCCACCTTCTATAGCCTCATTGGCCGAGATTTTCTCTGTCGATAGAGGGATATTCGACAAGAGCTGGGCAATGGATTGATCGAGAGAGGGTAGTTCGAGTGACGGAGCTTCCGAGCGCGAAGACGAGGAGGAGGGTGTGGAGAAGGAAGATAGATTGGACGAGGTCGAAGAGGATGTCGAGACGGATTGACTGGGCCGATGAGATAGCGGATGGGGCGTCGAGCCGGTGGAGTTTTGGGTGGGCCGTATGCGAGTCACGGAAGAGGAAGGACCAGGATGACGAGAGACGAGGGATGTCCAGCGAGACTTGAGGTGGGACAGGGATGCTTCCTGAGCTGCGAGTTCTACGTTGTCAGCAGGTCCTCTTGCACATACCATTCAAAGGTGAAAGGTTGCTCGCAGGACGAGGCAAACAAGGCAGAGGGGTAGATGGGGACAAAATCGAAGTCCGACTTGCCTTCTTTGAGCTCGTTGACCCTCCTCTCCTTCTCGGCAATCATCGTCAACAATCCAGCATGCCTTCGAGTCAGTTACATCCTCGGTCCTCGACTCTCAGCTCACTTCTCCAGCAACGTCTCCCCTTTCTTCTTCACCCTTCTAGCAGCCTTCTCCACATCCTTGGTTTGCACCTCGTCTCCTCTTGAGGAGTCCTCTGGCTTCTCTTCAATCCTCCCCTCGAATGACTGTCTCAAACTCGACCTCGGGGTAGGTAAATCGAATGATCCTCCTCTCCCTCCTTGCCCTCCCTGCATCGCCTGCAGCTGCGACCCTGAAGCCAAGGCAGGAGAGTAAGAGATACTGCTCCTCACCCCTATACTCCTCCTGGGCGTATTCGGTTCTCCTGGCGTATTGGGCGTGGAGCTGATTCCAGAGCTATCATCTCGAGTCATCGAGGAGGAAGACGGACCGCCGGCGACCAGCGACAGCCGTTTCAGACGAGAGGGAGTAGGGGCATCGGTATCGATTGAAGTGTTTGACATGATACCGGAAAGAGGAGGTCGAGGGGGTCGAGCAAGTGCGAGAGAAGGGTGTTTGAACGAAGGGGTTGTCTGAGCGGGCTTTTCGAGGTGCGAGGACGGTCGTGTCCGGCTTGTTGATGCTCGAGGGGTGGGGTGGTCGTTTTCGATGCTGCTGCTGCTGCTACTGCTTTCCGAATGATGGTTGTAGGATAGAGAATGAGAAGAGTATAGAGTGGTCATGATGGCTATCGAGGTCGGATGAATGAATGATGATGGTCGAAGCTCAAACGTCAAAGGGGGGTTTGTTGTTTACAAGACGCGACTGTCTTTCAGTCTTTCAGACCTCGCAAGCCCGCCACCGCAGCCTTTCTTCAACCACACCGCCTACTTCTCAACATGTAGACTGCATAGACATCATGCATGACCAGTCTGAAGAGCACAAGTAATATAAGAGACCATCTATACCACCAACAAAATATTTCATAGACTTCCTAGAAGGCGAAGCACTGATTCGCCTCCTACGAGCTGTATCGTCAGCTCATATTCGATCAAAGCAACCACCTGTCGACTCACTTGTCGGCGCAGGAGAAAGCAGACCCGACAGCACCCGTAGCGTACTCCATCATGATCGTCTTGATGATAGCATACGCGCCTCCGACAGTCATGAAGCCCCCAACGAGCAACATGACCGCATGGAAGAGCCATTGTAGCTTTTGCACCATGGTACCCTTTCGGTGGTCTGCGTAGTCCCAAAGCCAGAGGTGCATAGGTACGATGATCTACAGGTCAGCGTGATGCCATGCCATGCCATGCCAGGTAGACAGCTAGACGTACGGCCATGGGAGCGTAGGCGATTGCAGCGAGCAGACCGATGAGAGTACCGAAGAAGGGAACTGCCTCGGCGACGACAAAAGCGACAACACCCAGTCCGACGATCGATCCTAGCCAGGTAGCCCAGTGGATCATAGTCTTGCTTTGAAGGTGCTTGGTATCTCGCAAGACCCGGACAAAGACGTACTTTGCAGCGAGCTAGAAGGTTAGCAATCGAGACTGAAGCGGACGGTGGGCGGGAAAGCTTACATGTTGACTGAGCACCGCGCTGATCCAGAGACCGGGTAGAGCGATACCGTACGACAGCTTCTTGATCAACGGTCCAGCGCTTCCCAGAGCAGGACTAGCAATGTAAACTGGATCGTCAGCTATCGATCAGCTCAAAGAAGAGATGGGCTTACTGCCGCAATATCGGTAGACCACCAAGGCAACGACGATGTAGCAGACGTTGAGCAAACCCATAGCTGCTGCAATAGGCTTCTTGTACTCTTTAGGGTTCTTCATCTCGGCGATACTATGATTTTAGCAAGAACGATGAGTGAAGAGTGGGAGGGCTTACATTGGGACGAAAGCAGAAGTACCAGACGACGAGACAAAGATGATGAGCGCAGCGAAGACCCCGTTGATAAAGGTTGGGTGGGCGACTGCCACAAAGCCAACGTCGGTGACGCCTTCTGGTGCGAGAGCGGGAGAATCCTGCACCCCAACGGCGATGACCAAGATACCGACAGCGATGAAGAGCGTGACGCATCCTATCCAAGCTGGGTGGGTGTCAGCACACATCGTAGCTGTGTCAGGGGCTACACTCACCAGCCATACCGATTTGGTTAAGACGGGGGAAAGCTGCGACGAGGGTGGAGCCGATGAACGCGACGAAGACGAACCAAACGGTACATGCTCCATGATCCGACAAGGCGTTGAGGGCGGTAGCTACTCCGATATATCCACTGCCAGCGACCAAAGTGTACCTGGACGTCAGCGAATTGAGGTCGACTAGAGGGCATAGTGGACGCACCCTATAACGTAGAGAATACCGACGATCTCTCGGTAGACTGCCCCTCCGGCCAAGTATGCCATATCCTGCAAGCCCTGTTGCATCAGTGATGCTCAAAACACATGGTGAGTGTAGACTCACGTGCATACCGGGATGTCGTAGACGGAAAGCGCCGAGCAAGAAACCGGCGTACGTGTTGAAAGCGCCAAAGCCAACCACGAGCAACGTCCCCGGAACAGCTCCTACAATCGCAAAGACCGATGGGATGGAGAGGATACCGACAGAGAAGAGCACCTTGAACATGAGAGCGAATGTTCGGTACCTGTCAATCAGCTGATATCACAAACGGGAGGGAGGGTCGACTCACCATGAGACCGTTCGGTAGTTCTCCCCTTCGGCAGTGGGCTTGAACACCTCGAGTTCATCCTGGCTGCTAGGCTCAGATTGAAGCTCGACGTCGGTGGTAGCGACTCGAGTCGAGCTGATGGGGTCTTTCTCGTCGTATTTGCTAGACATGGTGGTAGGTCGAGGCGAAGATGACGAGGAATGGACCTCGGGTCTAGGTCTTTAAACCCATTGTCCGAGATCGTCGAGTCCAAAGTCGTATCTCGGAAAGAGCTGCTTAATGAAGCAGATTAGAGCCGAAATTCCGGTCGTCTGTCGAGTCGGAGGCTACTGAGAAGGCAGAACGGGGCCTGCCAAGCGGAAGCAAGGCCGGAGAGGGGAGGACGAGAGGTGATATAGGGCATGATAGAGATACGAGATAAGTGTAAATTGTCAAGAGATAAGACGAGCAAACCGTAAACGAGGAGACACCAAGGGGCGGGGCATTACAATTCGATTTGGTAATGCATTACAATGAGTTATGTAATAAGCATACCTCCCTTTATGAGTGGATCACGTCGATGTGCATGTACCACTCGTTGCATGCCCTCAAGAAATATATCTACTGGAACTTCTACACATGGTCATCACAAATATGTACCGAGAGAGGAAGTATTGGAAGAATCGAAACGTACACACCCACTGAAGCTGTGCGGAAAAATCTATAGTATACCATCGGGCTCTCCTCGAACCCGAACCCAAACCCGCCCCATCCAAAACCAACGCAGCATCACACTAGACCTCCTTCTCGTCCGCATGCTTGTCATCTCCCTCCAAGGTGGTCTGCATCACGGCGTCCGAGGCGAGCACATTATCGGCAAAGTGGTACCCCTTGAACTTGCGCGTGGCCACCCGTTGTTCGAAGAGGTAGTCGAGCTGCTCGAGCGAATGTCCCTTGTACTCGGGTACGAAGAAGTAGGCGAATAGTACCATACAGATCGAGAAGCCACCCCAGAGGAAGCCAATCTTGGAGCCGATGGCACCGTAGCCTTGGTCTTGGATGAAAGGCGAGACAAAGTTGATCAGGAGCGCTACACCAAAACCGAAGAACGTAGCAACGCCAAGCACCTTCTCTCGGTTTCGACTCGGAGCTGACTCTGTTGTACATATCCAGATGAGTGGACCTTGTACGCCAAAGGAGAAGTACCAGAGGAAGATCATGGCGACAGACGCCTTTGATACGGCGTCGGGAGGTGTGGGGAACGCGGTGGCAAGAATGGCGACGATGATGAGACATGCGCCGCAGAAAGCCGAGGTGTTGATGAGAAGGCTTCGTCGACCGAACCTGTCGGGCAGGTACCAGCCAGTCGCAACGCCCACAAAGTAGAGACAGTAGAGCGCCATGATGATAGGGAAGACATTGGTGACGCCGGTACCCGTAAGGAAGGAGAAGATGTAGGTCGTCATGTAGCCGGAACCCTGAGCTTGTTGTAGCGATTGGACACCGACAGCGATGAGGACTCGACGGAGATCGGGCTGTCGCGTAAGGTCGGCCCATCCGGTAGATGATGCGAGCTGCTTCTCCTCTTCATAGGCGAGACCCAGCTTGTGGACGTAGTCGGGAGCGTCAAAGTCATTGGTCGGCGTTCGGAAGAGGGTGTTGGCTGCAGCGATGGCTTCTTCGGGTCGACTAAACGTCAATGAGAGGACAAGGATAGACTAGATGACATACCCTTTCCAGACGAGCCATCGAGGAGACTCGGGCAGCATAGGACCAACGAGCAACATCAGGGAGGGAGCGACGAGCTGCACACCCATCGGTACGAGGTAAGCCGTAGCGTCCATCCTCGAGGCGACAGCGTAGACCGATCCCGAGGCGACGATGACACCGATGATCTGGATCGCTTGGTACATGTTGATGACGAAACCTCGAGCCGAAGTGACAGATGTCTCGGAGAGGTAGATGGGAATGACATTGCAAGCGAGACCCATCGCAGTCGAGTTGACGAATTTTCCAGCGACGAATTGACCGTATCGAGCGTTACCGATAGCCGAGGTCATCTCGATGACACAGCCGATGATGGAGACGATGGCGGTGATGTAGATGGTGAGCTTTCGACCGAATCGACCATTGATGGGCATGGCAAATGCGCATCCGACCATGATACCGGCCGAGCCGATCCCAGAGCCGAGCGACTGCTTCGAAGACGACAAGGCGCAGGTTGCGACGCCGTCAACGGTGTCTGTCGAGCCGTAGGCGCATAGGAAAGCCGGAGCACCGAGGACAGTACCCCACCATCCGTTGTCAAACCCCTATTACCCGTCAGCTTTGCTCCTTGTTCAAGCGGAAATCGAAACGTACGAATAGAATGGCACCGATGGATGCCATGACCATGACCATGTACCCCTTGGGGGTGATACCTTCGTAGATGGACATCTTGAGCGAGCGTAGAGGAGGTAGTCGAAGGCGTATGTTGATTGCTCGTTCGACCCATGTCGAAGAGGATGTATATATGTCGATGTGAAGGTCGAGATCCAATTACATGGGTCTTATCACGCAGACGGGCGAGTAGCGGACAAGAGTGAGGTAGTAGTGGAAGGTGGTATCGGTCCGGGTAAGAATCCGTTCAAATTAGTCGGGTCTGGAAGCTCAGCGCGAGATCAGAGCCTTTAATTGAGCATGAAGACTTACGTATAGTCGAATTGGATCTCATCTCTGCCTGGTCGCCTCGTTTCCGACATGGTGATAGCCCCGATAGCGAGGACCGGTCGAGGCGAACGTCGGATAGAGGTCAGAGAGCGGATCAAAAGGTCAAGCATGGAGCATAGGACGGTGCAAGTGACTAGATAGAGGATAAAGGGTCGATGCATAGGAGATAAACATACGGAGATGCCCATATACTCCGTTTCGATAAGGGGTATGACCACGTCCATGTTCATCTCCTTATCTCTACTCTATTCTTCATTGCAGTCATGTCGACGTCGGGCGATGTTGTCGAGGCCGAAGCCGGACCATCGACTCAAAGACAGAGGCGACCTCGGCCAAACACATACATCACTCGAGCGTGCGAGCGTTGTCGATCGAGGAAACAGGTGAGCCTTGTGACCTGGGCCGTTGATTGCAGCAAGCTGATTCTAGCGATGCCTATTGCACTCGGACCACGAAGATGTAAGCTATCTTCCCTTTCAAAACTATCGAAGCTGACGCTAGATAGCTGTGTGTGAGTATGTTTGACGGCTCTGGGTCGAGCAACATTGATAGGACAGAAAAACTGCATGGATAGCGGATCAGAATGCGTCTTCCTGCCTCGCCCAGACCGAGCGAAGAAGACTCGCTATGAAAGGTTAGTCGATTTAGATCTCTCGCGTTGATGATTAGACATCGCTCTGAAGGTTCTCTCGAGCCAGATGACTCGGCAATGTCGTCTACCACACATACGCCTCCTCGACCTGGTTCATCCATGCCCACCTCCTTGCCTCAAAGCGCTCTTCCCAATGCCGACATGTTCCTCAACTTTTCCCCTTCTTCTCCGCCTTGGCAGCACCCGAGCACATCTCAGCAGCAGTCTGCCTCGCATCACCAGTCGAATCGATCTGCACAGCCTACGCAATACGACTGGAACGCTATCATGTCGGCATTTGCGATGCAAGCCGCCAAAGCGGTCAGCCAAACTTCCACTCAACCCCTTCGGCACTCTTCGCCTCCTCGAGCACCACATCCCCCTCGACCACCTTTACCTGCTCTACCACCTCCACGATCGCAACACCCGCCCTCGACTCGAAACGACGTAGCACCGCTCGTCTCGCCCACCTCGGAGAGCGATGGTCATTCGGTCTTTGAAACGGCCAAAGGACTAGCGATGGTCTCTCTCGAAGCGGCCGCCGAGCCGCACTACGTTGGAGAGTCATCAGGATCGCTTTGGACCACGGTCATCTCGAAGGGAATGTACGATGCGCCTCGATTGAACCGAATGACGAGGGATCATGCGCAAAAGGCATCTCGTTCGCCTTCGCCTTCTCGCATGACGGTACTTCGAGCTCAACTCTCTCGACCGCTCTCCGATGAGCTTTCTGCGCTGGTCCTGGAGACGGTGTATAGGCATCTTCATTCACGAGTGAGTCTCGATGTGGAGAGTATAGCTGATCTCCAGTACCCTTTCATGGATTGGCTGTCGTTCGAGGTGCAATGGAGGGCGAGGCAGGAAATTTTATCGGCTGTCGCCCAAGACCGGATAGACGACAAGGAGAATGGGGTTGCGGCATTCTTCGTGTTGATGATCCTCGCTATCGGCGCACAATACTGCAAAACCCAGAACACGTCCGGCCTGCTCGGTGCATACGACTATTACCTTCTCGCTCAGCCGTACTTGAGGTGGATTGTCCAGCTGCACAACCTGGCCAATGTACAAGGTGAGCGATCTGGATGGAAGTCTAGCTCATGTACAGGTCTGCTTCTGCTCGCCATCTACTCATTACGGGATACGAGAGGTCCGTCGGTGTGGTATATATCAGGAGTTACCATCAGACTGTAAGTCGCAAGCTAGAACGTCTCCTGAGCTATATAGGTGTATAGGTCTCGGACTTCATCGCGCTCGCACACCTCACAACGTGTCGTCCTACATTGATGAGATACGCAAGAGGGTGTTTTGGACTTGGTGGGTGAACCACGAGGCTGGAGCTGACTTCCAGCTACACGCTCGATAGGATGGTCTCGATGCTCCTTGGTCGACCTCCCGGCATCTCGGATGACGACATCGACGCTGAACTACCCATCGTCGAGGTGAAGCCAGGTGGTAGTCGGCCTATGGCCTCGGCAGTCCACTATATCAAGCTCAAACAGCTCGAGAGCAGGATTCAGCGAGCGGTCTTCACCATCGGTAGGCGACAAGCGATGACGACAGCCGAAGTGTACCCTTTCCTTTTAGCGGTCGATCAATGGGAGCTCGACATACCGATCGAATCTTCGCTCGACCAACATTGGACGGTACCGTGCTGCTCGAGAGATTGGTTCCTCCTCCGAGCGGTAGAGACCAGGCTACACCTTCTTCGACCACTGTGCCAAGAGGAAGGCGAGATGGCTTCGACCTTTTTGCCTCGACTTGCGCAAATTGCTGCTCAAGGCTGCGAGCTACAGTAGGTACTCCCCCTGGATCTTGGGCTGATGAGCAGAAAACGTACCCATCTACGCGGAGCACCCACGTCCAGCATGCAGCTCCATTCGACTTTCATCTGCGGTCTCGCCCTTCTCTATACTATATTCCTCCGACCAAAAGCGCTGCCCCTTACCGAGGTCTTCGCAGCGGTCAAGGCGGCCTCCAACACCCTCTTTGCCTATTCCAACATAACGCCAACTGCTGGTCCGCTCTTCGAGGTATTTGAGGACTTGTCGGCGGTGTGCATAGACCGGATGAGCAGAAACGAGGCCGTACCGCCCGCCGAGGCGAGCAAGGAGTGGCAAAAGGCGTCACAGGAGGCTGCTACGAGTCTAGGTGAGTGGTACTTGTGCGAGGTGAAGCTGACGAGCAGGATCAGACTCGGCGGTGGAATATGCGGATCTGTTTAGGTCGTTGGGAATCGATCTTGACAATGAGCCGGCAACTCTGCAGGATGGACTTTGGGACGTCTCGACTTTCTTCCCTCAAGATCAGTAGCAGACAACATGCATGGCGTTCCATCTGTAGAGATACCAGGTCTGATCGACGGCAACAAACAGCCCCTGGGGAAGAAATTGCTGCCCACTTTCGCCTTCGTCATTATCACCGTCGTTAGTCGTCATTTCGAATGGGACAGCTGGAAGTGGGAGTGCAGGTTTGTGTGAATACATCTATGCATCTATATCCTATGTACAACCTATCTACTTGGGCGAGTAAGGGTAGGTTTCTGTCCAGTGTCGGGCAATTTGCTCTCGGGTAGCATACCAAACGTCGTCAAATTGGGCAAAATGCTCGATGATCCTCTTGAGGGCGGGGAATCGACCTGGTCGGCCGATCCATCGAGTGTGAAGCGCCACGGTGATGTATGCCGACTTTCCCTCCAGCCCCTCTGCTCGGATCGTGCTGCACATTAGCTACTTCCCGTCTAAGGGGAAGAGTCTGCTCACTCGAAAGCGTTGATAATGTGTTGAGCAAAAGCGTCGTCCGATCCCATCTGACCTTGCCAGAATTTGAAGTCGTTCTGCCTGTCAGCACAAACCGAAATGGAGGACAGGAGGAGCAAGCTCACACAATCGAGAGTGTAGGGCATCATGACTAGTCCCTCGTCTTTTGGCGCTCCGGGCTTGACGGTGTAGTATGGTAGATCGTCGGCAAAAGTGTCGGCCCAGTAGAGCAGCTCGTGGCCTCGTTCTTTGTAGACTTTGGCGACGAGGGGGAGGGAGCGAGCGGACGGTCGACCGTAGAACCACTGGCACGTCAGCAAATAACAGTCCAGAAGGGACATGTACTTACACCGACGGGGACTTTGCCAGTCGGCGAGGTCTTTTCAAACGACTCGACGGCTTTGACGATATAAGACTCTTCCTCTTCATCCGTCATACCAGTATAAGGCTTCCACTAGGTCGTCAGCGAGGAGCCGGATGCTGAGTTGGCGAGCTCACCTTGAAGCAGTGCGAAGCCACCTCGTGTCCATTCTCCTCGGCGTACTTGGCCACGGCGAGGTTCCGTTCAAAAGCTCGAGCAACGGCGTAAAAGGTGATGGGGATGTTGTGTTTCTTGAAAATATCCATGATTCGCCAAATGGCAACTCGAGAGCCATAGTCGAATTGACTCTCCGTACCTGGGTCTCGCTTTCCAGGCTCGACCGCGAGCTACCATGAGCGTCAAGCAGGAGGGAGGAGGAGAATAGAGAGAGACGTACGACTGCACCATACTCGTGGAGAACCGTCTCAGCATGTTCATCTCCATCTTCCACACTTCGCTCTCCACCTTCTTCATAGTTGAGCACGACTGCACGTCAGCTGATGAGCAAGCAGAGAGATAAAAACGGCGATGTGTACAGTTGACAGCGATTTTGGCTCCTCCGGGCCACTTGGCATCAGGTCTGTTGGGTCCATAGCCGTAGAGGTCTCGCTGCATCCAAGCGTCGTCGTGGATATCGATGGTGATGTCGGCCATGTTGAGCTAGCAAATTTGGGAGCAGGTGAGCCGTGGGTATGCAAGTAGTACGAGGTAGGTGTTGAACGTGTTGTGGAGAAAGATGCGGGCCACGGTCGAATCATATAGGCCATATCGAATAGAGCAGTCGGTTCGATAAGACAAACGAGAGTGGTGGTCCGTTATCTTTGTCGGCCTAGCTCACCCGGAGGTGTCATTCCCATTCCGAAGCATTGTCGACGATCCGAAAAGTCTCGTATGCTTTGACAAAGGTCGAGCATAGGCATAGCCAGTGGTGTATATGCAAAGAGTATAGGTCAGACGGTCCGAATCCGAGTGAAGGTCGAACTACAAAACCGTTGACCACCTCATCCATACGATCGCCGACGACGACGATGGCGCGACCCGAACTGATTCCTCAAGATCAAACGGTCACCTTGCCCAAAGCAAAACTACTCTTCCTCATCCTCGGCCTCCAAACGGCCCTTCTCATCAGTTTCATCGACTCGACAAGTGTTAGTACCATCCTACCCATCATCGGACGAGACCTCAACGCGGCAGAATCGGTAACATGGGCCGGGACGGCTTTCCTTGTTGCGAACACCTCTTTTCAGATTATCACCTCGAGGCTCTCGGATTGCTTCGGGAGGAAGAGCATCTTATTGGGCTCGCTCTTTTTGTTCGGACTCGGAGATCTGCTTGCGGGTTTTGCGAAGAACAAGGTATGGCTGTACACGGCTAGGGCAGTTGCGGGGATTGGAGGGGGAGGGATCAACTCGTTGAGTATGATCATATTGTCGGACGTGGTGACGGTGAGGGAGAGGGGCAAATACCTGTCGCTGTTGGGTATAGGCATAGCCTCTGGATCTGGTGAGTTGGTCCGTCTCGTACATCTGTCGTCGCTGATTGTAGCTGCTGGACCATTCTTGGGCGCTGTACTAGCAGAGAAGGCTCAATGGGGTTGGGTGTTTTGGATCATTGCGCCTCGTAAGCCTTACCCATCTATCTTGGGCAATGCTTGCAGACTGACATGAAGTCGCTGCTGTCACCATGGCTCTCATCTACTTCACGGTGCCGCAGAAAGCACTTGAAGGGGATTACAAGGAGAAGGTGCGATCCATGGACTGGCTAGGCGGGCTTCTCAGCTTGACCATGACGGTCTGTCTCTTGGTAAGTTGATGCAAGGCTACCCTTATTCCGGTTGACGATGTAGGTCCCTCTCAGTGGAGGAGGATCGACTTTTGCTTGGAACAGCTCGGTGGTAATAGGGCTGTTCGTCGTTGGAGCGGTAGCTGTCGGAGCGTTCATCTTTGTCGAAGGAAGGATCGCTCGACTGCCATTATTTCCAGCTCGACTGTGGGTCTACCTTGCTTTTCCGCAGACTGACTTGCAGACTCTACAACCGCAACACCTGCCTTATCATCGTCCAGACCTGGCTGGTCGGTATGGTCTTTTACGGTGGCAGTGAGCGATACCCCTCGTCGAGAATATTCGAGCTGACGATGCAGTCTACTTTACACCTCTCTACTTTCAAAACATCATCGGCACCACACCCATCCTCTCAGCTACTCTCCTCCTCCCGCTCGTCATCTCTCAAGTCGGCTCCACCGCCATCTCGGGCTATGTGATCAAGTACACCAACCGATCTTGGATGTCGTTCTTTGTGGGATTCGTGGTTTGGTTTGCCGGACAAGGCGCTCAGCTGTGTTTCGACCAAGAAACATCGAAGGGTGTCATGGCAGGGGTGCTGTTGATTCAGGGGCTGGGTATCGGCTTGACTATCCAGAGCAGTAAGTAAGGATATGGGGAACAGGCTGACGGGTAGCATTGGTCTTGGCGCAAGCGTCGGGTCCGCCTGAAGATCGAGCAGTGGTGACGGGTGTGCGAAAGTGAATCTTTGATGTGCCCGTTGATGGACAGAGCTGACGAGTAGCTTTGCTCGAACGGTATGCCTAGACTGCCTGGGGTGCGCTAATATGTAGTGTGGAGGAGCAGTAGGACTCGCCGTCGGGAATGCTATCTTGCAAAATACGTTTACTCGGAGCCTACCTACCGACCTACCGTCCGGCCTCCGCCAGACCTTGATCACGACGTTTGAGGTTCCGACCAACCTGGATCCAGAGACGACATACGCTATAAGAGCTGCATGTGAGTTTATTGGCAAGGGCAGAGCTGATTGGACAGATATGAAAGGGCTCTACAACGTCTTTATCTACTTTGTTCCGGTTGTTGGATTGTGCTGGGTCATGTGTGCATTCATCAAGGTGAGTTTAAGCAGACATCGTCGCGTAAGATGTACTCTGACCTGTAGGATATTCCTCTCTCTACATCGACACCTATCCTGCCCAAAGACTCGCCCGTCGCCTCGTCGAACGGAGAAGGGGAAGTGGCTGTTGGACCAGGGGAGATGTTCCCTGAGCCGACATTACGCAGGGAGAAAAGCATTGGGGAGAAGCAAACGAGCATAGACGAGAAGCAGTAGACCTACACCACCTACATGACGCATGTAGATTAGCTAGATAGGTCAGAAAGCATGGTGTATGTATCGCATTGTCCGACAAGGTGCAGAACAACGAGCGGTTCTTTCGGTAATTCTGCCCCGGTGACGTTTTCCCCTTCGCTTGTTGATTCCGACATCGACCATATCTCCCTATACACTTCCTCTTGGTCATCATGTCGCCTATGTTGACTTTCCACCTTGACTCTATACATCAATCATCATGGCCCCTTCGACTATGAAACGATATGTCCTCGCCCATCGACGAGGAATCGACGGTCTAGAGCTGGAAAAGGAGGTGTCCGTTCCCCAGCTGCGATCTTCCACCGATGTGAGCTATTTCGTCTCGTCGGGAGTTGGTGGACGACCTGACGAGTAGATCTTGATCAACATCAAGGCGTTGTCGCTCAATGCGAGGGATCTGCAAATTGTGACGGGTGACTATCCAGCGCCCCATGAGGTGCCGGATCGAGTCGTGCCCATCTCTGGTGCGTCGTTTCTACCTGATTTCCAACCCAATCCCCTATCTTGCTTCCTACACTGTAATTGACCTTGCTCCTTCTCGGTCTAGCTGTGTATTTCGTTAGGGCGGTATCCTGATGTATAGATGGCTGCGGTATCATTATCGCTGTTGGCTCCGACGTCAAGCTGTTCAAAGTGGGAGACCGAGTCGCTCCAATCTTCCCTCAAGGACACCACCACGTAAGCTCACTCTTTCCTTCTCGAAGCACACTGCCGAGCTGACGAGACTAGGAAGAAGACATGTCCCTCGCCAATCCCAAAAGAGGCTTGCACCAAGGTCTAGGTGGAGCGATAGACGGAGTCGCATGCGAATACTTTGTCTGCGACGAGGAGGAAGCAATCTCCATCCCGGCCAACTTTACATATGCAGACGGAGCGACATTGCCCGTAGCTGCGACTACGGCTTGGTCGAGCTTGTACTCGCATCATCCGAAGCTGCAAGCTGGGAACACGGTGTTGTGCTTGGGTACTGGAGGGGTATCACTTTGCGCTGCTCAGGTGAGTCGTTGACAAAACGTGCCGAGGGGGTGATATGAGCTTATAGCAGATTGCGCTGGCGGGCGGCGCGAGGGTCATCTTGACTTCTTCCAACCAGGCCAAGCTGGATCGAGCGGTCGATCTGTTGAAGCCGCTTGCGCCTGCTCCGGGGGTCATTCAGACCATCGACTATTCCAAGATTGACAAGTGGGACGAAGAGGCTCGACGGCTGAACGGAGGGAAAGGGGTGGACTTTGTCATTGAGATTGCGGGTAGGGGGACCATCGCGAGGAGTGTGCGAAGTACCAAGCAAGGTGGTCTGGTTGCTATCTCTGGTACGCTGCGCTTCCCACCTGCTCATATTGGCTGAGCTGACCGGTATAGGCTACATGAGCGACTACAAACCTATTCCACAGCACATCTTGGACGAAGGTGAGCGAGATGGGACGAGATGTATGCTGATTGTGTAGATCTCGCCAAGACGATCTTGTATAGCGCTGCTAATGTTCGAGGTGTGTTTGTCTGTAACAGGGAGGAGATGAAGACTATGGCTGCCGCTCTGGAGTACGCCAACGTCAAGCCCATCGTTGACAAGGTGAGTCCACCGAGGGGATGGCGATATGTGGGCGCTAATCCTGCCAGACGTTCGAGTTTGAAAAGCTGCAAGACGCCTATACCTATCTGCAAGAGGGAAGACACTTTGGCAAAGTCTGCATATCGTTGCCATAGCTGGTATAGAGAAGATGGCTTTGGATTAAGATGCATTTTCGTAGCCCATATCGTCGGGTACCTTCCAACTTGGACGATAGGAGGGGAAATCTTTCGCTCGTTATATGACGATACATCTATGCATACTACTACTTATGAACTTACCCTGTACAACTAATCCGCAAGCTGAGCCTTTAGTCTGTCCGTATCGGAAGCCCAATCCCGCTTGGTATGCACCGTATATCCCACCTCGTTGTCGGGAAACGGACCATAAAAGCGAGACCTATCCCACTTGTATAACGGGAGTCCGTTTCGCAAACGATGCACCAGGTCTGGATTTGCTCTGAGGAACGTCAGCGCCATGCTATACTGTAATTTACCAGGGAATTGACATACACGAAGAAACGTCCAAAGGCCACGAGATCACAGAGACCGGTAGCGATGCTCTCCTCGTAGTTGTCCGGTCCACACCCGCCAGCGAGGATGATCTTGGTAGTCGGCAGAACGTCTCGGAAGGGCTGAAGAGATACTTCCCCCTCGGCTCCCATGGATTCGAGGTCGATACCCTTCTCGGCGGCTGATTTAAACTCGTCAAAGCGGGGCTCGACAAAGTGACTAGAAGGATGATCAGCAGGGGAACAAGATAGATTGGAGAGGAAGAATGAAAAGCGGCGCGAGTCGACTTACACGTGGGCGAGCTTCCTCTTCTCCAGCTCTTGGCAGAGGTACGTCCATTGTTCTACTCGCTGCGTCCCTAGAGCTTGGTTGAACATGCCAAAAGGTGTCAACCGCACCCCTAACCTCCCACCTCCGATCGCTGCGACCACCTTATCCACCGTCTCAAGCAAGAACCGGCAGCGCTTCTTGAGGTCCCCTCCATACTCGTCCGTTCGAAGGTTGACTAAACGTCAGCTCCAGATTTGGAGAGCATGACCCGTTGAGACGTACTATTGCTGTGAAGGAACTGGTCGAAGAGGTATCTGAATGTCAGCACCCTATTTCAAGGTTAAAGATCGACTCACCCATTCCCACCGTGAAGCTCTACTCCGTCACACCCCGCTGCCCTAGCCCTCTTGGCAGCTTGCACGAAATCCTCCTGCGTCGCCTCGATATCCTCCTTCGACATCTCCTTGGGCACCTCGAACGCGACATTGGGCATCTCGTTCCAGTACAAAGATCCGTCTATCGGGACTGCTGAGGCGCTTTCGGGTTGTTGGCCGATGGCCAGGGAATGGGTATTGCGACCTTGATGCCAGAGCTGAGCGAAAAAGACGGCTTGTTTGGCGTGGACAGAGTCGATGATGGTCTTCCAAGCGGTTTCCTGCTCATCCGTGAAAAAGCCGGGAATACCTGGTAGTCCTGATGCCCGGATAGAGACTGGTCTGAAACATGAGCGAGAGGACCAAGGGAGGTGGGATAGACAAACGATGCTTCAGAGATCAACAATCCACCTGGAGTCGCCCTTTCCCTTTGTCGTCAGCGATGTCCATGCATGGGAGACAGACGACTCACGTATAGTACTCCTGCATGAGAGCGTTGGGTACCCACGTTCGCCCATGCTTAGTCGATGGTGTTGCTCTTCCTCGGGTCCTGTAGAGATATGATCAAAAAGGATCCTTTCGGTGCTCGTTTTGACGTACAAGGGTGCAAGGACGACTCGATGTTTCAACTCTACCTCTCCCACCTTGACACCACTCCATGGGCTCGTTGCGATAGTCATGCTTTATGCTATGCTCAGGTGAGTTTCTGGGGAGTTAGATGATGCTCTCCTACGAGTCTGCATAAGGCTGATGCTATAGCTCTGCGACAAACAGGAAAGCTCGTCCACAGGGGAAGAGATAAGCCAGATAAGCCCCGTCGAACACCTCCACTTCCGGACTCCGACTCATCCGTCGAGGGCAACACCTCTTGACTCCGTGCGTCTTCCTGGATATAAGCCTCGTTCCGAAGCAGGGTACTGTCGATTCCGAGGGGGCGGATAAGCTGCACAAGATGTAGGTATCGGCGAGTCATGCACCCGAAGATCAAGAGCTGATCATAGGTCGTTACAAGCTACATTGGACTTTCACATTGACTCGACACATCAACGTACTATAACCATCAACAATGTCCTCTACACCACTGTACAAGCTCTCCGCTACCGAAGTCGCTGCCCTTACTCGGTCAGGCAAGATCACCGTTGAAGAGTAGCAAGTCGATAACCCTCTCCTCGCTAGTCGCCTCGCTGATAATACAGCGCTCGTGCTCTCATCACTAGAGTCCAAGAACGAGACGCGGCGGTCCAAGGATGGGCATACTTCGATCCGGAGCTCATCCTAGCTTCTGCGAAAGCGCTCGATGCTGTTCCCGAAGACAAGAGGGGACCCTTGCACGGCGTTGCGGTCGGAGTCAAGGATGTCATACTCACCAAGGATATGCCGACGCAGTACAACTCGCCCATCTACACTGGCGATTTCCCCAAGATCGACGCGTCGGTGGTGCTTACCCTCCGGTCTGCTGGGGCTTTGATCTTTGGAAAGACGCATACGACCGAGTTTGCCTGGTGAGTTCGGGTTGAGCAAAGGGAGGAGTGAGCTGACGAGCTAGCTGTCAGAAGGGTCCACCAACCTGTAACCCTCACGACCCAAAGAGGACGCCTGGAGGGAGCTCCTCTGGGTCCGGTGCGGTTGTGGGGGATTTCCAAGTCCCGCTATCACTTGGAACGCAAACTGGAGGAAGTACGATCCGACCTGCTTCGTACAATGGGATCTTTGCCCTCAAGCCAACCCACAACGCCATCTCTCGAGAAGGACTCAAAATGTGTAGGTTTGTCACAAAGTATTGATCGAGCTGACATGCAGACTCTATCACGTGTGATACGGTCGGACTATACTCTCGCAGCGTGGCCGATCTGCAAATCCTCACTACCCTCTTTCGACTGCACGACGATACACCTCCACCTTCCACCCCCCTCGAGCTCAGCTCGGCCAAATTTGGGTTTGTCAAGACGCACGTATGGCCCAAGGCGAAACCTGCGATCGTAGATGCTTGGGAGAAGGCCAAACAGCTGCTGGTGGACGCAGGAGCAGAGGTGGAAGAGGTGGATCTTCCGGCCGATTTCGACAAGATGGGCGAATGGCATCGTAACATCCTGCACATGGAAGGACAATCGGCTTTCCTAGGGGACTACCTCACTTCGCCCGACCAGCTCGACCCGTGGGTGACCAAACACGCGGTCAACGATACCAAGACGACCAGGCGAGAGCATATCGACTCGTACGACAACATCGCCCGACTCCGACCGGTGATCGATGGCATCGCAGCCAAGTATACCGCATTGATCACTCCCAGCGTGACGGAGGAGGCGCCGTTGACAGAGGACCCTATGAGGTTTACGGGCGATGCGTCGTTCAACCTGATGTGGACGGTGCTGCATCTGCCGGTGCTCAACATACCCGGGTTTGTCGGTCCCAACGGGATGCCAGTGGGGTTGTCGATGGTCACGCCGAGGTATACAGAAGAGGGGCTGCTGCATACGGCTCAAGAGGTGTCCAAGGTCTTTGCAAAGGGTGGTTGGGCGTTGTAGGCCATGTATTGCAGGCCAGTCTACACATGAAATCCCAATGTCATTACAAAATCGTTTACGATATTTCCTTGGCGCCTTGCTTCTTTTTCGGTACATCTGCGGTCAACCTTTTTCCGGTCCTCATTCATCTTATACCCATACTAGCACCTCACTATCGACCATGCCAACCTTCTCTCATTCCTTGCTCGACGTCAAGGAGCTCGGCTCGACATGGAGAAGATCACCAGCGATGAGCTCGAGACGGCTCCCCCTCTTTCTCACCTACCCAACGTGAAATCGACATCAACCTCGAACGATGAATCCTCCTCTTCGACCGAGTCTCATCTCATCTTTGCCTACCTACGCAAGCCTAGGCCACCGCCAAGCAAGAGTCGGTCTAGATGGATCGTGTGAGTCCCTGCTTCAGCCTTGCGAGATCATTGAAGGAGAATAATGTAGGCTGACGAGCAGAGCAACGCTGTACTTGATCATGTCGCTGGCGGGATGGGAGACTGGTTCTGGCGCGCCCCTCTTGCCCTTTCTGCAGACCTACTACAATGTCAGTGATGATATCACTCGCACAGCTCGCAGAGCATTATGCTGATGTTCAGATCAACTACCTCATCAGTGAGCCGCAAGCAAGCGGGTTAGTCTAACGAGCAGTGTCGATGATTTTCATCACCACCTTTGCCGGGAATCTCATGGCAGCGGGTCTCAACATCTACCTCACCGACAGGTTTGGCTTTGGTCTGGTGAGCTATATACTCTCTTGGTACCCTACGAGGTGGTCTTACCTGACGCATAGGTCGCTTCGCTCGGGACGGTGTGTTATATGATTGGCTTTGCTATCGCCTCGAGTGGGTGTCCATATCCCTTGTTCGCCATATCTTTCGCTTTCAACGGCATGGGCTTCGGCTTTCAGGTAGGCATTTTCTTCCTTGTTTGCGATCTCCTTTGACGATATAGGATGCACAGATCAATACTGTCACCGCTCGACTACCCAACCCTTCGGCCAAAATGTCGCTCCTCCACGCCTTCTTTGGCTTTGGCGGTATGATTGGACCCTTTGTATCCACACCGTTTGTTCAACACTACGCTACGCAGCCCAATTTGCTCTACACGATCAATCTTGCAGTTGCGGCATTGACTCTTGCGGTTGAGATCGCAGTGTTCAGAGGACGTTCAGAGGAACAGGTCATAGGCAAGGCGATACAGGCCAGGGAAGAGACGCCCGGCGTAGTCGCTTTACCCCTTGGGGAGATTGTCCCGGCAGAGACGGTGGAGCGGTCAAGGGAGGAGCGTACTGGCGAGGAGAGGGAGACGAGGCTGGAGAGAAGTGGGCACAAGATGAAGCGGATATTGTCGCTCCCAGCGGTCTACGTCTTTATCATCTATTCCGTCCTTTATGTGAGTTGATTCGAGCTGCTTTGAAATGCGTCAGCTGACGATGAGGTTGGTGTCGAGAACACTCTTGCTTCTTGGGCGGTGAGCTTTTCGGTCTCGGTGCAGAAGACAGTTGCTCATGATAGCCCACGTATCTTATTCGGGCTCGAGGAGCCAATGCGAATGCTGGATACGTCACTTCTGGCTTCTGGGGAGGTGAGTCGGTGGTCGTGATAAAGCTGATTTCAGCTTTGACGGTCGGACGGGTCGTCTTGATCCCTGTAACCATTCGACTCGGAAATCGCTTGAGCGTCTTCGTCTAGTGAGCTCACACCTCGTCATCTCCCATACCGTCTACATCCAGGACAGAGCTGACCATACAGCACTGCTGTTGCTCTCGGTTTGATGCTAGTCGTATGGCTCGTCGACAATTACATCTGCTCTGCCGTTTGTATCGCATTTATCGGCTTCTTCCTCGCTCCGATCTTCCCCTCGGCCATTGTCCTCATCACCGAGACCATCCCGGAAGAACTGCATGTTGGAGTGATAGGGCTGTTTGGAACGATCGGAGGGGCAGGTGCTGCTTCTACTCCGTTCATACTATCTGCTATAGCAGACAAGGTGAGTCGACTGGTCGGTCAGTCTGGAGGAGAGCGAGCGGGCACTGATGGGTAGTATGGTTTCTGGGTGATGGGTCCGTTCATGACGGCGATGATTGCGGCTTCTCTGGTGGTGTGGGGGTTCTCGCCTCGCCGGAAGATAGCGACTGCAGGTGTATCGTAAGACGCATCGAGTATGAAGAGGATATCCCGTTGCCCTGGTCATCATCGGGATTGCGCTATTGCTGACCTGGTGAACCCAAACTCGAGAATCAACTTTCGTCCTTCTTCATCGCTCGACGTGCTAGAGGCGGATTTCAACGCAGACTACAAGCGACTATCGACGTCTGTCGGACTTTTCGTGCCATCCTTTGTTGCGACCTCTGGACTTGGGGTTTCCAATCGGCTTCGCATCTCCCGCCCAAGCGCGCGTGTATTGAGACGATGTCCAGCTTCTCGCTTGCCGAAACGATGCGCTAGCTCGACTCTACATGTCTCTCCTTTCGGAGTCGGCATTCGCTACTCGACGGCAGTCAAGCGGACTTTAGAAGTCGACTCGAGACATCCGTCACCCGCCCTCAACGCGATATATATACACACCGCCTCTTGTCCCAGACTCAGCATCATCCACAAAGACCAGGAAGACTCCCACGACATGCCATTCCATCTCAAGAGGCGAAAGACGGGCGACAGCGCGTCTTCACCCACCGATACGCGACGCGGATCGAGTCCAGGCCTAGGTGGGATAATCAGGCGGTTGACAGGCAGCAAGCTGGAAGAGCCAGCTACTACTACTACTACTACTACTACTACTACTACTGCTTTTAGCAACGCAGATTCGGTCGGTGAAGGAGGGATCGATTCGGACGATGAGCCTTCGTACTTTCCACCAAGAAAGGCGCATTTTGTCGAAGCTTGTTCGACTCTCTTCAACAAGATCTCCTCCCTCCGGCCCAAGATGGACGAGAAGTCTACCGCAGGCTTCAAAACGTTTCTCGGCAGCGCGAATGACATTGCCGCTCGGACAGACTACTCGCTCGTCCCTCGATACGTTGTGCCCTCGCAGGGTACCTTGGAGAGTTGGATGACGTCGAGCCATAAGGCTGATGCGGTAGGGTCGCGATCGCTCAATTCGGCAGCGAGGACAGTCCGGGATTACCTGTATCCAGTGGCCGATTTGTCGCAGCTTGACGTGACCCGGGAGGCTGGTCTAGCGAGAAGTGGCGAGCTGAAGAGGCTGCGGCGCCAGGCGGAAGAGACGGGGGATGAGTTGTATGCCAAAACGGAGAGCAGTGATGATCCGGTCGATAGCGACGAGGCAGGGAGGATCGACCATATGCTGGCCGTAAATACAATTGTCAACGTTGGATCTCGACCAGTGGAAGAGAGCGATGGTGGAGATAGCTTGGCGTGAAGGATCAAGTCGAGCGAGGGTGAGTGGTGGCTTGGAAACAGGAGCAGAACATGATACCTCTATGCATGTCTACCTGGCGTTCCCCCGAGAAGTAGCCTCCCTGTCCATGCCGTGGTTACCCCACTCGAGCCTCCGAGGCGTCAATCTCCTCCGGGGTCTTGCGTCGAGCAAAGACGTGGAAATGTGAAAAACCAGGAACGCTCTGCAATCTTGGCGGATTGACAAACTGCCTCGTCAGTGCAAGCTCCTTCATCATCACCCGCTCCTCGATCGGCTCACCCATAGACACTCGAAACCCCTTGGATCCCATAGCCCTCGGACCATCTTGCCGACCTCTTGTCCACCTGCCGACTCATACTCCACTCCAGCCCATTCTCGCATCTCTCGACCACCATACGCCACATCGGCGGCGTACCAATCCTTCTCCTTGATCCTGTCCAGTCCACCTCGTCCTCTGAACTTTGCTTCTTTGTCCGAGAGCACCTCTTCGTCAGTCTGCGTGGGACTAGTTTGGCAGGTGGTGGGTGAGCCCGCGGAAAATTGAGCGGTTGTGGGGGTCGGAAGAGCCGTGTGGAAGGATCGGAGAGGGGTGATGCCGGTAAAGCCGCCTAGACCCTCTTCCTCGATTCGGGACCATGCTACTGGGTCGTACTCGACCAGCTCGGGATGCGCTATGGGTACCTGCGCAGTCGTCAGCTTACGCCAAATTGGGAGAGGTGAAAGAGGAGTACGAGACAAATTTAGGCAAGCGATGGTTTCCAAGCCAAGAAGGGGACAGGGTAGACCAGCGGGACGGGGTGAACGGACAGCAAAAAAAGAGGAGAAAGGTGACGAGGCTTACTCTTGACCAGACGCAAAAGTGTCGGACTCCATAGGGAGTATTGTACGGCCAGTCGTTTGGCAACACGGCGTATTTCTCGGCATCCAGTCCTCCATCTCCTTCCCACCTGAGGTACACTGCAGGCTCCACCTCTTCATCTCTATCTTCCACCCCACGTCCGGTCTCATCCTGCTCCATCCTTTGACCACCAGTTTCTGAACCACCGAGCGAGAGTCTGCCCAGCTCCGAACCTCCTGCTGAGCCAACTCGGCCGCCGGATCCAGGTGTAGATAAGCCCGATGTCCCGCCCTCGCTCTTGCTCAGACTACTCCTCTCTCTCAGCTTCCCATTGACCGCCTTGAGACTCGCCAAAGAGACGAATCCAGCCGAAGAAGGTGTAGCGGTTCCTGATCCTGTCGGTCCACCTCGTCCGCCTGGAGTAGCGATGTTACTGACTGCATCGAGATCGGTCGAAGATGGGAGACTGAGCGAGGTTGAGGGATTAGTCGATGGTGCGAGGTCGGGAGGGAGCTGGACTGATGAAAAAGTGGGAGAGTGAGAGAGGTCATACGTTGCGGCTTCAGAGGCAGGGTGTGAAGAGCTCGATGTCGAGGAGGACCATGGGAGTCGAGCTCGGGTGAGGTATTTCTCTTGTATCATCAGCTTACATCTATGAGCTCAAGTTGGGTGAGATGTCGACTTGGGATGAGGATGCCTCAGTAGAAGAGAGAGGAGGATGTAGAGTAGGGTGTGGGGACTGAGAGCGACCTACCCGTCGAGCCGTATTGGACTTTGATACCAGACATCCACTCGTCATACCTCGCCTGCATCTCTTTGTTCCTCATCAACTGTTCGAGCTCTCCCGACTCTGCAAGGTCAGCCTTATTCCAGCACAAGCCCACGGAGCACCCGCGAGAGGGAAGAGTGACCCACTGATAATTCCCTTGAGCTCGCCCCATGAGAACATTCTCGGATAAGCGTCGAGTTCCGCTCGAGTCGGTATGCCGTGTATGTAGCTCGGCGGAGGGTGTGCCAAAGGACTAGGATATCGTCTATCGTTGTTGTATGTCACCTCGTCCATCGTGAGCGAGAGATAAGCAGGGATATGGGTATTCCTAAGTGGTGGGTAAGGTGTAGAGTGGTGGTGTGGTATCTTTGAGATATGAGATAAACGTTCAATGTTGTTGTTGTCGTCGTCGGGTAATCCCTCCGCCCCCGACCGAGTTGACCACTGCTCTTCAACCTGGCGTCTCTTTGACCCGCTGCGACCGGCCAGCATCCGTTTCGACGAGATCATACTGCATGTGTATACGAGAGCAACAAAAGGCAAGAGAGCTCAAACGTTTATATGCTATATCAAAGATTATTACTACGACTCGTCGCCCAACTCGAGATCGAAGGGTATATCGCCAGCTCCTCCCCCACTCAACCCTTTCATCGTCCACCCACGACCTCCTGTTGAGGTCCAGATCGTCTAATGTTACACAGCCTGTACTCCATTCGCCAATAGCTATTCTCGAGACTATGCCTTCTTGCCCCGCTCCATCTCCTCTCGAACAGCTTTCAACCCTTCAGCGCTCAGTTTAGGTCGTCCCTCGTCAAAGTCCACCTCGAAGAATTTAGGCGCATACCTGAAACGTCAGCTCAATCTCAACCATCAACCTACTCTTCGCCGTTTGCTTTCCTCTTTACGGCAAGATCTCGCTGCTGCTGCTCGACAATCTGCTTCTGCCTGGTCGCCTCTCCCCAGTTCTTCGCAAGAAGTTGCTATACCATCAGCCCATAATCCTGGCCCCGAAAGCAAGTATAACCCACCTGAGTGACAGGGTCCCATAGCCGCCTCGACTCGCGCGCCTCTTGCTGATCTAAAGGACGGACCGACTTTGGAATCAAAGCGAGCTGATCCAGATCTATCAACACTTTCCACTCCTGCCCGTGTCAGCAGAGCTCCATTTGAACAACGACATCAAGTACGACTCACCTTTTCACCCTTGAGCCTATACCTGACCTCTTTCATCCAGCATCCCTCGATGTTGGCCACTATCTTGTCCGCCGGTACCTGCTTTGCCCTAGTCCAGCTCTCCTCTTCCTCATCTCCGGGCGTGTAGCGGTAAATAACACCGTCAAGCAAGAACCGAGGTCTGCCCAACCAAGACTGCTCGTTAGCGAGATGACGTGCGCAAAGCTAAGACCCACCTCGTCCTTGTAGTCGAGGAGCGTCCGCAGCTTGGTCGAGCTAGATTCACCGCCTTTACATGTGATGGAGATCTGGTCGCTGATGGTTCCGTAGTATGCGCCTTTGAGAATGCCGTTGACTTGAGCAGCAGGATGAGTGATTTGATACTCCTACTCGTCAGCATACCTTTTTAGATCGCTCGACTCACCTCTCCCTTGCCAGGTCCATCTCGGTTGATCTTGACAAAGATACCTTTATTACTTGGTCCAGGTCCGACTCGGACAGCTAGACATCAGCGCCATATCGAGCGAGCAAAATGAAGCCTGCTTACACATCCCAGACACCTTGGCGGTGATCTGATCCATGCCTACAGCTTCTATCCCCTTCTCCGGACATCCATAGTACGCAGCAGAGATAGGAGGATGATGCGAGACCTGCTCGCACTATACGTCAATGCCAATTCCGCCTTGTCAACCTACAAGGAAGACCACCGAGACCTTCTCCGAATCTACCACACCGGCATCTGGATCGCCTTCAATCTCATCTCCCGGTCCAGGTATAGCTCGGTTGACCAATGTCTCGGTTGATTTGGTCGATCGCATCGCCGGCTTTTTCGAAGAAGCAGAGTGGAAAGACCTGATCGAGCTATACGTCAGTATAAAGTAAAGCCAGAGATGGAGAATTAAGACTTGCCTAGTCTCGCTTCCGCCTTTCCCACCGTCCTGAGGCCGTAGCACAGGCGTGGTCCATCCAGATCCTCCTTGACCACCATATGCCGGCTCTCCAGCTAGAGGAACGTGGATATGCGTTCGAACGACGGGCTCTTTGGTCTTCTCGTCGATCAAAAGAGGAGGCAGACGCCAAGAGCATCGAAAGTGTTCACCTAAATGTCAGTTGCGTTGACAAGGCAAAATAGAACGACTCACCTAGAGCCGAATTGTAGGGCTTGCCCAACCTCGCTCGGACAAATTTGAGCTCTTTGCTAAAGGAGAACCGCAGGACGGCGAGCATCCGCTCAAACTCGTCGTGAGAGTCGCCGATGCTGGCTGTCAACCATAGCCTCGATGAGAGTGGACATGAAGATCCTGCAGAAAGGAAAGGTGAGGAGAGCGGACGATAACGTACGCAGCGAAGATGTCGGCTCGATCGGCATACTGCCAATATTCGAGGTTGGGGATAGGCTCAAGCAACGAAGCAGGAAGGGATAATCGACTGGGGCATGAGCTTCGTCCAGCAGCGGGGATATAGTGCGCTCACAGATTGGCAACGTCTTTGACACCGACCAGCCTATATATCAGCCTCTTCCTTTTCCAATGTCCAGCGGATCAGGGAAAATAGCAAGAGGGGTTAAGCTCACTTTCGCAACAGACCCAATAGCACCTTCATCTTTGACTCTTCTCCGCCTCCTCCCATCTCTGGTAGAGTCGCCGGTGCTCCTGCCTCGTCGACGAAAGGTTGGGAGGCTGCCATGTTGGATCAAGGTCCAAGAAAGCGGTTGGGTAACAATGATGATGATGTCGAGGAATTGCAGTAGCAGGCAAGGGACGAAAGTCGAGGATTTAGCGATGTTTAGAAAAGAAAGAGGCAAGTCGGGTGTTGGGAAAGAAGGGGCAAACGTGGACAGAATCGATTTCCGACGTAGTCAAGATCAATCGAGGTAAACAGGTGATATAGCGGATGGCGAACGATAGGTATAGGTAGGAACAAAGGTCAGCTTGACGACTCTCCGAGGGAAAAGAAAGACAGAGGAGCAGATGGATTCCAAGAGGAAGCAGACCAAGACAGTATGAGAAAAGGTAGTGAGGCGGGATGGGAGAAAGGAGGGTGATAACACCTCGATGCTGGCTTCCAGCGGGCATCCTTCTTCCTGATATGAACGCATTCCTCCCAGCATCCTCATGGCAACAGCCTCGCCGAGCAAGGGGTACAGAGACGAACGAAAGTAGGTTGACATAGGCGGAGGAGATGCGAAAGTGGTAGATGGGATCTGGTTGGGGGCAAACGTGCAAGAATGGAAAGCAAGGACGAGCTACTCACCGTCATCATCGTCCGTCGGTACATTGGGCACCTTGTCTAGCGTCGCCACGTCCTTGTCTCCTTTGCCCATGGTGCGATGTTGCGATGTAGGTGGATTAGATGTATATAATCTGAGGTGGTGGTTGGGGGATGGGTTGTTGAAAGGGAGAGATGGCAAGAGCCAGAGAGAGCGGGCTTAGGGTGGTGCTCTCGTACGTCACAGCAGTCTGGACCCAACTCGACTGATTTTGTAATGGGGGTATTACAAAATAGTTTGTAATGGTATTACAGAAATGTGAATGCCTGCCTAAAGGGGAAAATCCCTTTTTGTATGTATGATCTTGGATGTTGTTGCGATTTTGACTCTACAACCACCCTCGACATTCTTTTTTCGCCTACACAACCAGCTCAACATGTCGAGAGGAGGATTCAGA
Source organism: Cryptococcus sp. GC_Crypt_1 (assembly GCA_026538415.1). Taxonomy (NCBI): domain Eukaryota; kingdom Fungi; phylum Basidiomycota; class Tremellomycetes; order Tremellales; family Cryptococcaceae; genus Cryptococcus; species Cryptococcus sp. GC_Crypt_1. The sequence goes on from JALPCD010000037.1 coordinate 27,359, forward strand.
GGAGGAAGAGGCGGCGGTCGAGGTAGAGGCGGAGGAGGCGGTGGTGCGCTAAGAGATCTCATACAGCCTTCAGGCGATATGAGCTTGACCCAATGGCATGAAGAGTTGCGCAAGAGACCCGAGCACGTCGGTATGCTCTACCCTGTGAGCATCGATTTCTTTTCCTGGTCGTGATCTTCGCAGACTGACGACTAGCCACTCGATGTGAAGAGCGTAGCCCACCTTGGCGTCACTGTCGGAACGGACGAAGATCTCATTGCGCTCTCTTCTTCCTTGCATGCCTACCTCGAACGAGGGACCGACCAACTCGGCTACAAAGCTCCTACACCTTGGCGAAGGACGGGCGAACGAAAGAACATCGGCATAGGTGTGTCTCTTTCTGGTTCTCGTCGTGCTGCAGCTAAATGATTCCAGAGATCGAAACATTTTCAGGAGCTCAAGTCGACGACTCCTCTCTGGGCGGCTCTTCCAACAGACTCGACGCCAAGGCATTGTACCTACACGAAAAATCTTTCCCGACTGGTCTGTGGAACGCCGCGTTCAATCAGCCGGCAGAGGTGGAAGCTGCTGCGAAAAGGAAGCGGGCAGAGAAAGAGAGTAGGTCGAAAGTCGATCGAGATGAAGTCGGCGATGCTGATGTGATAGGATTACGGAAGAAGAGGAAAGTGGAAGACGGGGATGGGCCAGAGGGAATGTCGGATGACGAGGTGAGCCAAGTCGTGCCCCCTAATGCCATCTGCAGCTAACAAGCAGGCCGAAGTGCGATCCCAGGCTTCAGGCTCAGATGGAGAAGGCGATTTCGATTTCGAAGACGAGTCGGAGGATCATCAAGACTACGATGCCAATTACTTTGACAACGGAGAAGGCGACGACGACGATGATGGTGCAGGAGACGAAGGTGAGTTTGACGACGTGTTGACCTTGGTCGGGATGAGATCCAGCTGATGGCAGATGGGGGGGGAGGCGATACTTGGGACTAGCTTGTCTTGCATTCTCCGATGCTGCTCGATTTCCGTTTTCGAGGCTTGGGTCTACCGTATGTCATCGGTGGTGTGACACCACCTCGTGGAAGTGCAACGCGCTATCGCACCTCCAACACGATCCGGCCCTTGCCTTCACCTTGATGCCCCCACCTACTCGCAACGCTTTACGACCTATGACGAACATGACATGCAACTCGTCTCATTGATCGAATTTCTTAATCTGTACCAGGCGCGGGTAAGCTGCCAGGTCATACGAGCAATGACGAGGACTGAAGGGGAAGTTATCGAGAAAGGATGTCTATGCTGAACAGGTCAAGTCAGTGATTCGTACACCCAAGCTTTCCTCCGCCTGCTCCTCGCCCGCTTCCTGACTGTGCAATTTTTTCGGTCAAGGCTCGCTGCGTGTACGATACTCGAATGGCGGACTATGGTCCAGGTCCACTCTCTTAGGTCTCCTCATGATGAAGATTGATCTGGTCGAGAAACAATAGGCATATGGTCTATACATTTGTCTATGTGACATTGCTACTACGCCTTGACGGCTCTGATTGACCTCTCCCTGATCGGACCACCTTTGTAGTAGAAGACAAAAGGTATCGGTCCGATCAAGCACGATACCAGAGCCAGCAGCAAGCCAGCGTATTGAAAGCCGAGATTGTGAAACATTTGGGTTATCCAGAGCGGTACCGATGCGCCGATGAGGCTCCGCATGAGCGTCTTGGCAGCGACAGCTGATGCTGCATAGTCGGCATACGAGTCGACAATGTACTGGGCATCAGCTAGGGCCAAGGGTGGAAAACCGGGGGTAGACGTACCGAGTTGGCAGAGATGTAGATGATGACCATTGAGAAGCCAAACAATACGCCAGCCGCACAAGGTCCAACCCAAATGATACCAGGATAGCTGGTGAAGGCCAAAATGAACAAGCTGATAGGCAGGATGATCGAGCCAAGCATCATAGGGTATAGGCGAGCTTCCGGAACCGAGTGACCATGTTTCTTGCAATGGTTCTTGTAGAGTCGTTCTTGGACAGGCATGACAGCGAGAGCAGCCAGAATGCCAATCTGGTTGTCAGCATGGTCAAGAAACGGCAGATGTAGTGATGAAAAGCGCAAAGGCAGGAATGTGGGCTGGTGTTACTGGGGCAAGAAGGAAAAAAAACTTGCGATGATAGAGACGAACGACACCCCGGTCATGCCCATGTTCCACCCTCGAATCTCCTCGAAGGCGATAGGGAAAGCAAAGAAGCACGCGTAGAGCAGCGCATAGACAAAACTCAGACTGAGTTTCAGTTCGACACTTGCTTTTATTACTCACTAGAAAGACATGAAGAGGACAATCGGCTCCAAGAACATCAACTGGAACGGTCGGATCATGGCCACCTTTAGTCTTGCGCCTAGCGGTACATGTCGTAGTGATTGCTCGGTGGTGTATACGTCGGTCTTGTTCGCCTTGTTGAGCTGTTTCGCTTTACGCTTGAGCAGGACGGCGCTAAGGGTCTCTGGTGCGAGAAGGGTCGAGAGGAAGACGACGCCGACAAAGATGAACAAGACCCAATAGATCCAACGCCACTGTCCAGTCTTGTAGGCTATCCAGCCGCCGAACAATGGCCCTAGACATGGTCCCATACTATTCTTAGCGCTGCCAGGCATTGAGGCGAGATGTGCAGACTTACAATATGGCAGCGCTGAATAAAGCCAAGGGTATCCCTCGCTCCTCCACAGACCAAACATCGGCGATGCTACCTCCAACATTGGTCATCGGAGCCGAAGATGCAATGCCAGCAATCTGGACATAAGTATGAAGAGTAAAGGATGACTCACCAGTCGTCCAGCGAGCATCGTTCCGATATTTGGTGCGAGAGCCGAGGGGAGGGTGAAGATGAAGTAGAGGAAGAGCGAGATGGCGTAAATTGGCTTTCGACCAAAGATCTCGGACACTATTTGGTCAGCACAATGGCCTTGTTTGAGCAATGCGTTGACTTACAGGGGGCAAGAAGGAGAGGACCAACTCCAAAGCCAACGACGAAGAGGGTAATGGTGAGGTTTATGACCTCGTTCGATACATTGAGCGTTTCAGCCGCTCCGGGAAGGTCACCGGTAGGCATCGCGCTGCCCAGAGCTACTGCTAAGCAGAGCAAAGACACGCTCATAGTGTTTGTCCTGTTCATTAGCCCTCCTCGATGCTGCTGATAAGGGGGGTTTCCTTACCATTTCCTCGCCTTGGACCACTCTCTTGGATCTTCTCCTTTTCCCGGTTCAAACCGTACGACGATTTTCTCCCTACTTCCCTTCTCAACGTCTGCAGCGGTAGGCAAAGGAGCCTCGTGCAGGGTGGGCGTAGAAGAGCCGAGACCCGATGCCAGAGATCCCTCTTGATCTTGACTGGCGAGGCCGCGTTCTTGTTGATCGGTGAAGATGGGCGGTCGGGCCAACTCTGCTTCGGCCGGTTCGTTGAGCCATATTGCGTCGGGCGCCAGATCAGGGTGTGAAGAAACCAAGTGCGTATCTCGCGTCATCTGGTGTAGTCGGGTCGTCGTGTACTGTAAGAAGGGTTCGCGGTGGTGCTAGGCGAGCGAGACCGTCGAACATATATACCTCGACAACTCTCCTCGCCGCTTTCGTCTCTGCCATCTCGGTCGTGGATATCGACGCACAAATGAGCGACATTGGTGGTAGATGCGATTGTCGGCGCGGCCGGTTGGATGTAGCAGAAGAGCAGTATGCGAGATACACTTGCTAGAAGTCAGGAGAGCAGAGCAAGTGGACAGGAGAGAGAGAGCTGGACCGGCCCGTTGATCAGCGCGGCCGAAGATGAGAAAGATAGTCCAGTCTCCCCCAGTCCATCGTACAGATTCCCAGTGAGAATGATACACTGCTCGACGTTTCCATGCTTTCAGCGTCTTGCACCAGATTTTGATCTGACGTGCATAGCATAGCTCACTTTCGGAGCTGGCTACGGACCGCTCGCTCGATGTGCGCGGCGAGATCCATCGTCCCCTCGGGCTATAAGCATTTTATCGAGATCTCGTAGCGAGACCTACCTTTCGCTACCTTATCACTACTCTTTCAACAATAAATAACCATCGCTTGACTCGATCGTCCATCTTCATTTCTTTACACTGCACTGCACATTGATCAGCACTTTCTTCGGCTTCGACGTCTCACCAATCGCTACGCATACACGCTCTCTCCTCCGCCCTACGCCATGTCGTCTACTCAAACGGCAACTTCCTCCGCTGAGACGGTCGGTCGACTCAAACTCAACGTCCCACCCAATGTTCTTCCTTCCCCTGCGACTTCTTCCTTCCCTATGACAACCGACATGCACGCTTCGCCGTTCGCAGACTGTCAGACCGGAGAGACGAGGACGATGATGCCGACGCTTAGCTCGTTGGAGGAGGAAAGGAGATATAGGAAGGAGCATCTGGCGTTGGTATTTAGGATCTTTCATCGGTTCAAGATGGCCGAGGGGATTGCTGGTAAGTACAAAGTCTTATATCCCCACCTCGTTCGCTTGAATGTCTGGCCCCCCAATCAAATCTGACTGCTTCCTGCCTCTTTAGCGGGCGATTGAAGCTGACGTTGAGGCCACTGCAGCGTGCGAGACCCCGTCGAACCCGACACCTTTTGGGTCAACCCTCAAGGTAAATCCTTCGCCTTGATGAAACAGTCCGACCTCGTGCGATGTCGAATCTCCGACGGCAAGATGATCGAAGGACGGTCACCCACCGACGCATCGGCGAGCTCAATCCATTCTCAGCTATACGCTGCAAGGGGTCGTGGAGGGGATAGCGGCGTAGAGGCGATAGTTCACGTTCATGGGCCGAATTCGAAGGCGTTCTCATCCTTGGGCAGAGAGCTGGATATGATCAGTCAGGATGCTTGTTGCTTCCACGACGAAATGGCTCTAGTACCCTTTGGTGGTGAGTGCCGTCTGCCATGGAACTCCAACGCTGCTTCCTGGGCTCTCCCCTGCTCACGTCTCTCATTCCTAACTCCCACTCTTCCTCCTGTCGTTTATTTCCCTGGATCGAGCTGATTTGCAGGTGCGGTGTTTGACAACAAGGAAGGTGAACGGATCGCCGGTATAGCAGGCAAGAAGCGTATCGCCATTCTCCAGAATCACGGTGCCGTCGCCCTCGGCTCCCTCAGTATCGACGAAGCGGCATGGTGGCAGCTCAGCTTTGAGTTCAGCTGTCAAGCTCAACTCTTGGCCGATGCAGCGAGGAGACCGACCGATCCGTTGATTTTGGCAGGGGCGGAGGAAATCGCTTCGACCAAGGCGGAGATGGGGACGCCGGAGATGGGTTGGTTCTCTCTCGCTGCGTATATCGAGGAAGAGGAGTATCACTCGAATGGGCATCACAAGATGTAATAGGGGTGTACGTCACGTCGTGGTCTTGGGTCTTTGGTAGTTTCGTTGTATACAAGAAGCATGCATCCTGGTCGAACGGAATAGACTGCCTAGCCAGGGAGGGAAAACAAGCTACATATAGGTGTCGCTTCTGCAAGATTCTCGAACGACACAGGCTCTGCATATGACTAGTATAGCAACGTACAATCTCCAACCGACTATATCTACAGCTTGATAGGCCACTCGAAGTTCTCCCCGTAGTAGTGGTGAACCGACTTGGTCACCAGATACGTGTTGAGTCCATCTTGTCCCAATTCTCGTCCCCAACCACTCTGCTTGTATCCTCCAAACGGCACCTGGTGGCTGAGCAAGGTGTACTGCGATGTCAGTAGGAGGACTTCCACGCAGGGTTATGAGTCGACTGACCTGATTGATCCATACGGTACCCGATTTGAGCGCTCGAGTGACCCGGTTTATCCTGTTGTAATTGGTCGAGTGGACAGCGGCACCCAATCCGTACTGTCCGTCAGTGTAGCTCGAGAACGATAGCAGGTGAAGACTCACCTCGGTATCGTTGGCAATCTTGATCGCCTCCTCCTCCGTCTTGAACCTGATGACCGATGCAACCGGACCAAAGATTTCCTCTCGAGCAATCTTCATGTGGTTTGTCACGTCACCAAAAACGGTCGGCTTGACGTAGTATCCCTTGGTGCCCAACCTTCCTCCACCGGTCAACAACTTGGCTCCATCCTTCTTGCCCTCTTCGATGTATCCCAGGATCTTCTCAAACTGGAGCTTGGACACCTGGGGTCCTTGGAAAGTTTCGGGATCGGCGGGGCTGCCGACCTTGTACGCCTCGGCAGCCTTGACAAAGAGGTCGACGAATTTGTCGTAGACCGAGTCTTGAACCAAGATACGGGTTCCGGCGCAACATGATTGACCCATGTTCTCAAACACACCGAAAGCCGCCCACTTGGCAGCTTCACCGAGGTTGGCATCCTCGAACACGACGTTGGGCGATTTCCCTCCGAGCTCGAGTGTGACGGCTTTGAGGTTGGACTCGGCAGCAGCGATGGCGATTCGTCGACCTGTCAAGGTGGATCCGGTGAATGCGATCTG